>BQNB010078334.1:0-30576 GCA_026074375.1 Tanacetum coccineum
CACTGTGGAGAAAAGAAAGCTTTATAAAAATTAAGCTTTTGAGAAGGCTTTTCATACCCCATACGTGCCACTTCTTCAAATATAGTAGCAGTTTGCAAATAATCAGTACCTTCTGCATCATCCAAGTGAAGATCACTCCTAATGCTTGACTCCGTAATGATAACTCTCTTTTTATCAACTAGGGCTTGTAACTGTCGCACCCCGTTAACCATCTTGACAGTTGTTGTTGCCCAAATATGTTCAATACAAGATGTGTAGATGATTGGATTGACTGTTAAAGCATAATGAATAGAACTTGCTTTCAGGAAATCAAAAATCTCTGCAAACCCATCACTTTCTATAGGTTTTTCTAAGAACGCGACTACATTATGCGTTTCAGCAAACTTAGGGCTCGACATAATGATGATTTTGATGATCAAAGATGAAAATTAAGTTAGGGTTTATGGTTAGAGAGTGTTTGAATGATTGAAATCAAATAAAGAATCGAATGAAACCCTTAATTAAAGTATTTATAGAATCACCCTCAGCAGCAGGAACTTGAACTGGCAGCACTAATTGATGCCTAGCAGCATTAACTTAAACCGGCAGCAGTAAGTTAAACCTGGCAGCATAAACAAATACGAGCAGCATTAATTTAAGCCTAACAACATTAACTTAAGATTAGCAACATTAAGTTGAAGCTGAGCAGCATTAATTTAATACACCAGTAATTACCTAAATTTCATTCCATAAAGCAATTTTCATCATCAAATTTGATTCTCACAAGTTCTCTTTGTATTTTTATGCTCACAATATCTCTCAATTCTTTTTGCTCACATAGCACTCATTTCTATTTTTATGCACACATCTCTCTTTCTATTTTTAATCTCACTTAATCTCTCATTTCTTTTGGCTCACCAAAACACTCTTTTTGTTTTTATATCATAAATCTCTCTATTCTTTTGAGCTCACCAATGCAGAAAGTTTTGTACAATGTGTCATCAATTCCATAAGTTGCATACTGTCCTACCCACTTCCAAATGTGTTAACTTTTGAGAGAGGTAGATCATTGAACTGTTTAGATGTAGTCTTAAACCAAGTTTGAGCATCTACATCTCCCAATATGGTATCTTGGCACCTGGGACCACTACCTAAACCAATTCCCTAAGAACTTGGCTCATTAAGTGTTGCCATGGATTGGGTCTTAATTTATGTTACCACTGTCCTGCTCTGCTTCAAAGCTAGAAGCAGTAGTGGCAACCCTTTCCATTCTGTCACCTAACTCCTTATGGACAGCCTCATCACCAACCTTTTTAGGGGGACCACAAGACTGAGGTATCTTTGTGTCCCGACCTCTTTTGATTTGCTTAGGTGTTTGACACATCACACACTTTAGCTTGATATTACATGTTTTGTCATTAATTTTTGACTGCATATATTGACACCATAATCCTCCCTTCAATTCAATACCAGAAACTCAATATGCTTATCCTGCAAATGTTAGTCCAAAACCAAAAAGACACACTCCAAAGTCTTTTCTTGTTTAGCAGTTTTAATTATGACTAATAGTTTTAACCAACAGTCTTAAGTATAACTAGCAGTACTAATTATACTTAGCAGTATTAACATTTACCTTAGCTGTTTTGACTCTGTCTTCAATAATTATACAACAACATGTCTCTATTCATCACAAGCACACTAGAAAAGACTAGATAGATATGTGAGAATTCATGAGGATCCATATTTATGCATAATTCATGATTAAAAGTTAAGAACTGTTAAGCCTCAGAGATTAAGTAATCCAATGCTAGCAATTAGAAAGTTAAACCTGCTAGCATCAAAAGCTTTGGTGAGAAGATCTGCAACATTTTGGTCTGTGTGAATCTTGATCACTTGTATCAACTTCTTCTCATATGAATCTCTGATGAAATGGTGCCTGATCTCCATGTGCTTGGTTTTGGAGTGAAACACTGGATTCTTCACAATACAGATTGTACTTTCATTATCAATGTAGATTTTGGTGTTCATAAAATTGAATCCATAGTCAAGCATCTAATTTTGGATCCATAACACCTGTCCACAGCAGTTAGCAGCAGCAACATATTCTGCTTTAGTTGTTGAGTTAGCTACTATAGTCTGCTTCTTACATTACCATGAAACTAATCTCTTGCCAAGAAATTGACAACCTCTTGTTGTGGATTTCTTGTCAAGACTAGCTCCAACATAGTCACTATCAGAAAAAGCTTCCAAGTCAAATGGTGAATCTCTAGGATACCAAAGGCCCAATTTAGGTTGGCCTTTTAAGTATCTAAAGATCCTCTTCACAACATTAAAGTGTGAAGTTTTTGGAGTAACTTGAAACCTTGCACAAGCACAAACAACAAACATTATGTCTGGTCTAGAATCTGTTAAGTACATCAATGATCCAATCATTGATCTATATAAGTGAACATCCACATCCTCAGCTTCTTCATCTTTTACTAATGCCTTGTTTGTCTCAATTGGAGTGCTTGATGTCTTTATTGAGGCAAAATCAAACTTTTTTAAAATCTCAGCCACATATTTATCTTGGCTGATAAATATCCCATCACTCTTCTAGTTAACCTGAAGTCCCAAAAAGAAAGAAAGTTCTCCCATAGAACTCATTTGGAACTTATCATGCATTAGTGTTTCAAATTCATTACTCATCTGTTTCTTGGTTGATCCAAAGATGATATCATCAACATAAACCTGTACTAGCAGGATATCATCTTTATGCCTTTTAATGAACAAAGTTTTATCAATTTGACCCCTGTGAAAACCATTGTCCAGCAAATAAGTTGACAATGTCTCATACCATGCTCTTGGGGCCTGATGTAGTCTATAAAGAGCCTTTTCTACCTTGTAGACTTTATCTGGAAAATGTAGATCTTCAAAACTAGGAGGTTGATAGACATACACCTCATCTTCTATCTTTTCATATAGAAAAGCACTCTTCACATCCATTTGGTAGACTACAAAATCTTTGAAGGAAGCATAAGCCAGAAATAATCTTATGGCTTCAATCCTTGCAACTAGTGCAAAGACTTCATCATAATCTATACCTTCCTCTTGAGTATGACCTTGAGCAACCAGTCTAGCTTTTTTCTTTACCACTATGCCTCTTTCAACCTTCTTGTTTCTAAAAACCCATTTAGTACCAATTGCCCATTTGTCTCTAGGTAAATCAACTAAGGTCTAAACTTTTAGTAGTTTAAATTGTAGAAGCTCATCCTGCATTGCTTCCACCCAGCTTGGATCTTTTAAGGCTTGAACTGGTTTCTTGGGTTCCATTTGAGATAAGAAACAGGCAAATAGACAATTCTAAAAATCTTTGTGATTTGTTCTCCTGAGCTTGTGAATTGAGGAAATCAAACTATGTTCTTCATTTATCTTGGTCATGTGTCTTGTCTGTATAAGAGTCTTTAAACATCTAATCAATTGATCTTCAGGATAATCTTTATAAAATTAGGTGAAAGAAGTATCAGGGACTGTAGAAGATGAAATTACATTGTTCATATCAACCTCTTCTTCCACATCTTCATCATCATAAGCATTTCTAAAGATGCTAGTATTATCCATTGAAGATATATTTGGGACAGGTGGAAGGGTAAATGCATTTTTGAAAGGAGAAAATCTTTCAAAAAGTTGTTCTTCAGATTCATTAGTAGTACTAACAGAAGGTTCAGCAGCATTAACTGGTGATGATGGATCATCATTAGTAAAAGATGGTCCAGCAGCACTAACAGGTGTACTAACAGTATTAATACTATTAGTGCTGTTAGGATGTACAGTCTGGTTTTCTTGTTGAAGTAGCCTTTCAAACTCACTTCTTGTGGCTTAATCATCCTCCCCATCTTTATCTAAAGCTCCACTTTCGTCCACTTCTGTAGGCTTCTATCCAGAATCTTCTTCATTATCATTAAGACCTTGAGATATTAATGGATCAGTTATGCAGAAAGGTATTAGGATGAATTCTTGTTCAGGTTCTGTCTTCTTCTCAGCTTGACCTGTAACAATGTAATCTCTAGTTCCTGCAATACCATTAGTTTGTTTTCCTGCAACAACTGGCACCTATTTCATAGATATTGTCAAAGAATCAACATCAAAAAGCCAGTCTGGTCCATTTCCTGTCACATTAGGTGTATTTTCAAGAAATCTAATGTTTAAGGTCTCTTCAACTATCCTGGTCCTCTTGTTAAATGCTCTCATGGCCTTGCTAACTACAGACTACCCAACAAAAAATCCCTCGTTAGCTTTTCCATTAAACTTGCCTAGAAGATCCCTGGTATTTAAGATGGTAACTAGACACCCAAAAGGTTTCATGAAGTCTATCAATGGGGTTCTTCCACGAATAAGTTCATAAGGTGTCTTGTTATGAGGCTTAATGACTAAGACCCTATTTAGCACATAGCAAGCAGTATTAACTGCTTCAGCCCAAAAGGTGGTTCCCAACTTAGAGTCAACTAACATAGTTCTTGCAGCCTTTATTAGTGTTATATTCCTCCTTTCAGCAACACCATTCTACTGAGGAGTCCTAGCAACACTGAATTCCCTCTTAATACCCTTCATTTCTGTAGGATATTAGAAATCATAACACAATCGAATGACTAGAGGATTAGCCAAGTTCTAAAGAGAGAAAGTGAGGGAGAGCTTTTTAGAGTGAGAAAATGAACTTGTATAAATGAAATGACTAACCCACCTCTTCCATGGCATGGAAGAGGCTTTTATACTTACAATAAAACTGGCCTAGGCCTTGGTAAAGGGCTTACACGTTGGGTTTAATACCCAGCCCATTATCCAATGTTATACATTAAATACTTAACTACGAGCAACAATAAATGGAAAAATACACGGGGTGACCGAGTCTTTTTCTAATATCTAACAATCTCCCCTTAAGGGAGGTCACCCCAGAAAATACAAAATTAAGCTCAGCTATTTCTTGTGTTTAGCTCATAGTCTTTGATTCTTCATGCATTGATTTCTTTGTACATATTGTAGTAGTCTTTGAGCGTAGTTCTTTTGACTTGTGTGATCTTTGAGCATTCTTTAAGATCATCAGCCACAGTAAATCTCCAAATCATCCTTGTGGAAGTATGGCCTCCATGTGATGTAGTGACCTTCGGACTGGCATGCTCACACTTTTATGGATCATGATAGAACACATCAGAGTTCGGAAGCGTTGAATGTAGGTCTTTCAAGATTTCCACATAATGACTTTGATTAGGAATATTAAGTGGAGCATTGAGGTTTGTGAATTGACTTTCTCTGCCAACAGCTGCTACGCTACCATCGGAGGATCCAATAAGTACAAGTTAGTGATAAACAAAACGAAAGTGTTCATTTGCTCACTTTCGTCGAATAAGGTTGCAAAAACCACGGTTCCCCATTATTCAGTATAAATATTGCCTGTGATCATGTATGATTCCGAAGAATCTCCTTGACAGGGTTTCATAGCCGTACTAGCCGTTCTCAAACCGGAGCTTCTCAAAGTAGACAAAGCACGGAGTGAGTGAACCAGTAAATTGAGAAACCCACTAATTAATGAAAATTTGATTTGAAAGTCAATCGTGTGTCACTCAGAAAAGATTTAATTAGTACAACATCGATAGTTTTTAACAGAAAATCAAATTTCAACAAAAAACATATTTGGTTTGAAAAGATATAGACATCAAAGTGCTCGAAAAAACAATTGTTGCGCACATCGGAAAGTGGTTTTTTCAAACTAATCGTAATTCACTGCCTGAACAATGTTTTGATTCATAAAGAATCAGCACCATGGTTGCTTTCCATTTTGTCACAAAAGTGTGGATCCATATAGATCTCACATGTTCACCCTAACCAAGAGCTTGATTGATTTGGCTCTAAAGTGAATTCCATCTCATTTAAGTACATTCGAGCACTCTCTTATGTTCTCTGGCAATACCACAAGGATAATGCGAAGACATCTTCAAAATCTTAACAAGTAATCACAGTGTGTATGAGCAAGACGTAAGTTGTATTAGTGTCCGCCCTAATCTGAGATTTATGGATGAACTCATGAGCTTAACTCTATATGCATATTTGGTTTTTAGTAGACGGAAGGTTGAGCGGACTGCCACCTGTTAATATCGATCTAACTCGAAGTGAGAGAGATGATATAAATGTATTCATCTCTTAGAGAAATGAAAAAGAATCCATTAGAGGGGTCTTTATTGGCTATGGAGGGTTGTGCAGCGTATCACTGGTCTAATGAAGACTTGTCTTCAATGTCAGCAATCAACCATGGTGTTTCTTACATCAGTATTTAGTGACCGCGGTTTCTGCAAATGTTTATTAATGAGGCTGCTTTCTTTTCACCCTTTATCTTAACATTTCTTTTTCATTCTTCAACCCCTTCAGTGCTTACTGAGACTTCATAACTAATACCTTGTTGGGTATGTTCTAGTACTAGCTCCATCTCAATCCGCACTATTTCTTTATTCTCATAATACTCCTTTTGTAATCATACCTAGGACTTTTACACTAACTAGTAGATTGTCCCTGGGTAGATCCCTCCGGCTCTGGCGGGATCATAGGTACGAGTACCTAACCTTACCATCCTTATAACTCCAATAAAGTAATTACAGGGTCAGTCTTCTGGTACATTTCACCTTGCCATAAACCATTTGAAAAATCAACCAAGATACTTGTGATATAAATATCAAAGCCATTGTACCTTGATTGTTTTGATTATATTTAGAAACGCTCCGCCTCAACACGTGCATCGGTAATTGAAATTGTTTGGCACATGAAGGGAGGAGTACCTGCTTGAGTTTTAATAGATCACATTTTTAACCGATTTCATATTAAAATCACATTCTCTCCCCTAATCAAAAATTTCAAACCCTTTGAGATTTAGGATCTCAATTGATTTAAATATGTTAGAGAAATTTGGGAGAAATTGTGGTCGTTTAATAAAAAGTCGATAATAGAAACCCTATATCTCCCCCCTCAATTAGAGAAGAGTCAGTAAAGTGCAGTTATGATGATTTATATAAATGAATTTAGAGTTTAACGAGAAACTCAAGAAAAATACATAACTGACACAATTCCACCATGAAAATACATATTTATATAATGTACAAAGTTTAACAATATACTACACATGATATTGACCTTTTAGATGGAATGACGATATCATTCAGTTCTTTGAAGAAGCCTGTAGTCATATCACGAACAAGTGTCCCACCAACAAAGCATCCAGGTTCCGGAAAGATCCTCCAATGCTTCAGTCGCCTTTGTCACTTGCCAGTAATGAACTCTTTACTCCTTGTCACCGTCTTTTCAGTGCTAGAAGCGGTGTTAATTATACCAGATGAGCCGGCATGAATCTTGATTCCTTGACTCTGTAATCCAGTGTTTCCAGAAATACATGTCAACGTGCCATCACTGAACTTTTTATTTCGTTGAACCGCAATGATCAATCATATCGATTGATGTTGAACCGAGAAGATTACTGCTTCTCGAAGGAGACTGAGACTCAGATGAATGTATAAAACAATGCTTGAACTCATAGCCGGTAGCATCCCATCCTGGTTTAGTGAGGTTCAACTGCGTTTGGTAGCTTTCAATATCGAGTTGAAAATCTTCAACCCGTTGTCGAATCACTAAGTTTCGGGTCCATAACTTGATAGCCGTGGATAACATCCGTTTGTCTGAACCAGAAAGATGATTGAGATGACCTTGTAGAAGGAGCAGATTTAAGTCTTCAAAGTCACTAGGATACAGGTTCTTGAAATCTTTTTTAGCAATCGTGTGTTCTTGGAAGTCAGCTCTTCGGAGAATAATTTCACTCAAGTAGTCATACCCGTATCGTGAGTAGGCTTTGATTCGGACTACACTGAGAATCCACATGTGCGTTCAGACTTCTTTACGATGCGAGGGAGAGTCATGTCTGTCAATGTAAAACTTCTGTCGATTAAACCACCAGTAAGCGATACCATACTTGGCACTTAAGTCATAGGTGCACACATCTTCAGTCCACGTCTGTTCTGGCACTAGCAGTTCAAGACCAAAGTCAGGATAACGAGCAGCCTTCATCTTGGAGATTGACAATACATGCATGCTTCCCTTGTTGCCAAATCTTAGATATTCTAGATCTTTGTTGAAGAAGAATTCTGTTTGAATAGTGACATGACCTGGAGGACCACCGAGAGGCAGTGGTCGGTTAACATTGATTCTGACTTCATCACCTTCCGTATTATGCCCAGTCCAACCTGATCCTGTGAGCAATCTTGTGACACTCCACCAATCTGCAACTGAAGGTGAATGATATATGGATAAAATACCTTGACAACTTCATATGCCTGCCCTTCCAAGTCGGCTTGGGTAAGTTTGGACTTGTTTATTTGATGGCAGTACCAATTCAAGAAAGTCGTCATGTCGCCAGTCTTAGCAAGCAATGAGTTCTCAGCAGGGGGTTCATAACTTGAAGCTAATGCAGATGCCCAGTTGTTCTTTACATCTGACACATTGGAAGGAAGAATGGTCCAAGCGGGTTTAGGAGTCGTTGGTCTTTCCTCTTCAGGTAAAGGCTTCCACCAGTCTTTTCTTGAGTCAGTAGCTACTATTGTGTGATCATCCTTGGAGTCTTGATCATCAGATACTTGTACCTATTTCTTAGGAGCAGAGTCATCATGCATCAGATCATCTGAAGGAGATAGCTCTTGAGCCCCTATGATGCTAGTTGACTCATATCTAGTATCAGATGTGGTCCAAGCCATACATTGTTAAGCTAAGGCTGTAGTCTTGGATGAACTCGGAACTTCACGGCCCTGTTGCAGAGTAGATCCAGATGTACCAGTAGATGTAAGAGGTGGAGGTGGCAGCAACTAAGAAGACCTCGATGCTCCTAAAGTACCTGGAGCACCAGATGCTCCTGCTGGAGGAGGTGGAGGAGGTGGCTGTGATGGTGGAGACCCAGGAGGAGATCTTGGTTCGTCACGTCTCTTTCGTCGCTTTTTACAAGCTTCCTCCTGATCAGCAAAGACGTATGATTGGTGAATAATTTAAACTCTAAGGACTTCTGCAGGGATTCATATAAGTCCTTATGAACATTATTAGCCTTGTAGGAGTCGTCTTCAAGCATTCACTGTTGCAGTATTTCCTTCATATCGACAGTGGGCAGATCCCTGAAGCGAGCTCGTAATGGAGCTTGCATTGCCCAGTCTACTGCATCAGTAACTATCTCATCAACAGCTTGGCTTACCTTGTGGGGGAATATCGAGCTTCTCCAAGTTGTATAGCCGTGTTTCATGTTTGTCTAACCTTTCCCCCAGGGCTAAATTGTCTTGTAATATATCCGCCATATGTTATTCGAGTTCACCTATGGGATAGATAAGGATCAGATCTGTGGTGCTTTGTTGTGGTTGAGGTGGAGGTGGTGGAAGATATGTTGTTGTTGTGATTGCTGTGACAGTTGCTGTTGATGTTGGTAGTGGTGCTTGAACCGTTGTGGAGACAGGTTGTGACATTGTGAGATCGATAACCGGAGTGGTCATTAGAGGAACTGAAAAGGTATCCTGATGAATGGGAACCGTGTCCATTGACTAAACCTTCGCTTCAGTATTGAATTTATCAGGTTCGTATTCTTGAGATTTCTCCACAAGGAATTGATTGGTGAAGCTGAGTTCCTTGTTAATATTTTGTATAGAAGACAGGGTTCCAGCAGAGCTTGCAGGTTCTTCAAGTCTCACTTGATCTTTAGTTGGGAGTTTGAGGTTTTTCTGAACACTTGGTTAAGCCATTGTAGTAAACTCCTCATCCATTTGCTCAGGGTTTTGTTGATTTAAAGCATTAGTGACCTCGAAGTCCAAGAGTGTTTCTAGGGTTTGGTCCAGCATGAACAGCATGACTTGAGCTGAAGGTTTGGGAACACTGCAGCATCACCAGGGTTTGATCCAGCCTGGCCTTCATCTTGTATACCAGGGTTTGGTCCAGCATGGCCTTTATCTTGGTCACCAGGGTTTGGTCCAGCCTGGCCTTCATCTTGAGTTCCAACATTAATCACAGGAGACACTTCCTCATCAGATTCCGTCTTACTGTCAGTTAGATCTAGTTTCCAGCATACAATGAGAGATTCAGCATGACCAGAGAGGGTGGTTCAGTGTTGGTAGGCTGAGCGCCTCTGGAAGATATTTGTTCAGACAGGGTTCTTTTCTTTAGTGTCTGAAGGTAAGAAGATAGCAAGAGCTACATTTCATCGCTGACCTTCGCTTTTCCATTTCCCTATACATCAAGAAGCGGTTGAATTCTCCTATATTCTAGGTTCCTTTATGAACCAACTCGGAGAGCTGGTTTTCCTGACTACTTTCCTTGCTTGTCCCTTAAAGCTTATTTCTACCTACGGCCCGTTAAATGTCTCTTCTTCTCACCATAAACATGAATATTCACTATTCAGACACTTCATCAACAAACTCATTCACCAACTGCAGAGGACTCTTTGGATGTTCACTGCTTTTTTCACCATTACCTACTGTTAGATCGTTTTGCGGGAGATGGTGCATCCCTTCCTCCAAACAGTTTACCGCTTTTTACATGACATATCTGGAGGGTTCAGTTGTATGTTTGGTGTTGGTTTAGTGGTTTTGTGACTTTATATGCTTAGGACTGAGGGCTTGGTCTGCTTAGCTGTCTTGGATTTTAGTAGCACTTGGCAGCTTTGTGAGATTCGTAACATCTTCTTCTCTGCTATAAAACCTGTTCTTCATCTAGACAACGTTGATACTCAGCTACATGCTCCAGGTATCTATTGTAGTAAGGTGCACTTGTGATTTCATCAGTAAGAAGAACATCAGGTATTGGCATGCCAAAGACTTCCCTTCCATCCTTTCTAACAAACTTGAGGGTGTTCAGAATGCTTTCCTCATGTGAATAGTGAAGAGGCAAGCCAGTTCTTGGATGCATGTTGTGCTTGGTTCTCAGGTGGTGGATTATAAGTTTGGTGAACCTAACATTTAGGATTAGCGGGTGAAGGGTCTTTTTCTTTTTGGCGAGCTTCCATACTAAGTCTTCCGTCAGTTATGGAAGGTTTTGTATGGATTGAACAAACTCCTCCCACATCCGTTCAGCATAGTCAATGTTGGAGTGATGAGTGATACCCCAAAGAATCTGAAGCACATGATGTCTTGGCCTGTCAAATCCAGCAGTTTTACCTGTGAGGCACATGTTGATCATAGACAGGATGGCTCTCCATGGTTGATAGAGAGCATTAACAGACATTACAGACACGTTCCTAAGCGTGCTGGGGTATCCCAAAGTGTTGACATACTCAATTATAGTATCACTCAAAGGTGGAGCCTCAAAGGGATTGTTATCATTGGCCAAAGTAATATCGAGTGCATCTCTGAGAATATCTTTGTGTAGATTGAACCATTGCTCATCCAACTGACAGCTGTACAATCCTGTGGATGAGTTAAAGCACATGGTGTCCCAAAACTACTGAATGTAGATAACAGGAATCGTGGATGATGCTGTGAAGGCCCTGAAGAAATTAGTGTTTTTCGGTATGTCCACAGCAATTGAGAAGATAGGATTCCTCTAGGACTTATGTACATAGAGAACACTGTTACTCTTGCCGATGGGCACCCATTTGTTTATCGGAAGAATCTGATCATCCGTTCTGGTAGGTGGTGCGACAGCAGGAGCTTGTTCAGCAGGTACAACATCAGCAGGAATGTTCAAGTCAGCCATAGTATCTGCATAGACAAATCCAACAGCAAGACATACATACATACATATATATGATGTTAGAATGGATATGGTCAATTCTGAGGTCAATAGAAGTCAACCTTGGAATAATTATGGTAAAAGGCATACTGATAATTCTCAGATTCTCCCAAATGACAACACTTTAAATTATAATATCACCCAACTCGCTACCAAGATAATACACACACCTTGCTAACCAACTCGCTGTAAAATATGCATAACTCGCTAGAAAATTTGAAAAATTCAAAATGGCGAGATGAATATTTAATTATTAATAAAATATCTTCATCAACTCGCTACAGGGTAGCGAGTTGCCTGTTCATGATAAAATTATATTATATTAACTCGCTATAAAGTTTGAAAAATTCGAAATGGCGAGTTGAATATTTAATTATTAATAAAATATCTTCATCAACTCGCTACAGGTTAGCGAGTTGCCTGTTCATGGTAAAACAATAATCATAACTCGCTGACTAGAACTACAACTCGCTAAATAAGCAACAACACTAACTCGCTACCAAGAAAAGTCTTAACTCGCTACTTAGCACACAGAAAACTCGCTAACACCTAAAATTACAAACCACCAAAGGATTTTCAAGAAACCACATGAAAAAACATTTAGAAAACTTTATCAAACACTTAGCCACAGTCAGAAAAAACAACCAACAAAAAGAAACGATTTTTGACTAACAATAGTCAACTATATTCATGAAAATCATCAAAACCATAGAGTGATGCAAGGGGAGGGGGGCAATTCAGGCACTAACGAGGCATCATATACGCATCCTAAACTTAACCCAGCAATTAAGTCATCTATCCAAACACTAATAAAGATTTAGATGATGAATAAAGACGAAATCTTTGATGTAGCGCGATTTCAAGTGATTAAGGCTGCCATGTTTTAGATTAATGATGTTTATATGATATAGAACAATAAGCAGTAGATACCTTGGAAAGAAAAACCACGGAAATCATAAATCAAGGAAGGCTAGCGAGTTGCGAGAGAGGGTTTTTAGAAATTAGGTTTGACTGATATTTTAAAGGTTTGACCCATTATAACTCGCTACACCTTTAATATTTTGTTAGTTTCACCGTTTGGCAGAATTGGTCCCTAAACTTCCAAAAACCTTTTCAATGTATTAAAACAGACTATTCAAGTTTTTAAAAAAACACAAAAGGTCCTTATATTTATATAAGCCTAGGAAACATTTAGAAAATTGCACATAAGACCCTAAACTCACAAATAAAGACAATTTCGGCCTTTTGAGTTAAAATGACTTTAACTCCCCTTTGATTTGAAACCCCGTTCAATACGCAAACCATTTCCAATCAATTAATTATTTGATGAGTTAAAATGCCCGTTAAGTGTCATAAATTTGAAAAATACTCTCCCCCTCAATCAATGACCCGTTTTCTATTTAAAGAGCTGTAGTCGTTGATTGAGAGTCAAATTTTGAAAAGTTCAAGTCTGAAGGATTTTCAAACAACACTTTTCCACTGTTGGTAACACAAATAATTTTCTGAAGAATCATAGACAAAAAATTATTTGGTTAAAGAACGAAGACTTCTCTTCAGTATCAAGAAATAATGCACTGAAACGTACACTAGATCGAGGGTGCATGAATGAATTAAAATCCGATGCCCAGAGATTTAATCCACCGTTGTTTAGGAACAGCCGTCTTTTTGGCGACATGCTTTCCTCAATTTGAAAAACGGGTTGCAATCTGAAATAACTACAAGCCATAAAGACGTGTTTTGAAAAGTTTGAACTTCCGTTCGAGCTTCATTTAAAGACCCGTGTCATTATTGAATGACATTTCTAGGTCCGTAAATGTTATCGATAAACGGAAGACATGTCTTGAAAAACTATTTTTGGTATTTTCTATTTTCTTTTTTTGATTTTTTATGGTTTTTGTAGGTTTTATATTTTTGTATTTTCTTTTTAGATTTTAGCTATATACATATTTACATAGGATATAGGAGGACCATCCTTTACTCCTCTTCTCCTTCCTGAAGACATTTAAGAGTTTTCGGAGACATACTCTTCATACCAAGACGCGGGAGGAGAAATTTTGAACCGCTCTCTTGGTAATGCTTTGGTGAATATATCCGCGAGCTGATAATCCGTCGTCACGAAGTACAATTCAATCAACTACGCCTTTCTCAACTTTCTCTCTTATAAAATGGTGTCGAATGTTAATGTGCTTGGACCGGGAGTGCTGGACATTATTGCGCAGAGAGGCCAATGCACTCGATTGTCACAATATAAGGGAAGCTTATTGAAGACACAGCGTGTCTTAAAGTTTGATCTAATATAAAGGTATCCTGACAAACATCCGAAATGGCAATGTATTTAGCCTCTGTTGTTGTATTTAGCCTCTGTTGTTGAGATCGCAGTGCTCTTTTGTTTCTTGGATGACCAGCTGACTAGTTTATCTCTAAGGAACTGAGCACTTCCTGACGTACTTCTTCGTGTGTCTTGAAAACCTGCATGGTCCGCATCTACATAGGCCGTTAGTGCTATAGCGGTGTCTTTTGAATACCAAAGACCCTAATTAATGGTTCATCTGAGATACCAAAAGACCCGTTTAAGTGCTTTAAGGTACTTTTTGGTAGGCGAAGCCTGATACCTAGCACACATGCATACAGCGAATACATGGTCGGGTCTGCTGGTAGTGAGATACATTAGGGAGCCGACCATACTATGAAATCGAGTCTGGTCAACCGGGATCCCTAAGGGGTCCTCATCCAGTTTGAGTCGATCCACCATGGGTGTATCAACAGGGTCACACGAATCCATCCCAAATTTCTTTAATATTTTAAGAGCAAATTTTGATTGATTAATAAAAATGCCTCCGGGATTTTAAGAAACTTGTAAACCTAATAAAAATGACATTTGTCCCATCATTGACATTTAAAATTTGGAACTCATCTCATTGGAAAATATGTCACACGCTTTAGGGTCGGTCGAGGCAAATATGATATCATCTACATATATTTGAACAAGAAGAATATGTTTGCCTGTTTTCCTAGTGAATAATGTCGGATCAACTGCACCCTTAGAAAATTTGTTGTCCAAAAGAAATCGTGACAAGGTATCGTACAACGCCCGAGGGGCTTGCTTTAAATCGTACAAAGCCTTCTTCAGACGATAAACATGTGTCGGATGATTTGGATCAACGAATCCCTCTGGTTGACTAACATAGACTTCTTCCTTCAACTCGCCATTAAGGAATGATGTTTTGACATCCATATTATAGATGGTCATGTTTTTACTTGCGGCATTAGCGATGAAGATTCGAATAGCCTTGATACGTGCAACCAGTGCAAAGGATTCCTCAAAGTCAATTCCCTCTGTTTGTCGATATCCCTTGGCCACCAACCGAGCCTTGTTTTTCAGAACATCACCGTACTCATCAAGTTTAACTTTGTAGATCCACTTGAGAGCAATAATCATGACACAGTCTGGTTGAGGTACTAATTCCCATACTTGTAGTCGATCAAATTCGTGAATCTCATCTTGCATGGCTTGAAACCAGCAATCTTTAGTTATTGCAGATTTGAAGTTCTTTGGTTCGACTTTTGACAGGACAGAGTTATACAAGCACCACAAGGCATCGGTTGCTAGTTATTTTCTGGTGGATACCGGTCGAGATGGATTGCCAATAATATTATCCATCGAGTGATCTTTGCTCCATTTCCTGAGATGATGAAGTGTTTGAGAGACATAAGGAGATTCGGTTGAACTAAGATCCCCGAATGATGATGCTTCAGACCTAGGTTCCGAAGCAAACACGTTTATGAAGGGGTCATTGTCAATAGGAGCAAAAGGATTGTCTTCCATGAGAGTAGATTCAGCTGCAACGCCTTGATGTAAGCTTGGAGATTGTAATGCCGAAGATGACGATGAATGACTTGGAGAAGGTGCATCTTGATCAATAGTAGTAGATGAAGGTGTACCGATTGAGTTGATTGGAACTTGAACTGCTGGAGCAGGAGAAACTGGTCTTTTAACACGAGGAGGTTCCAAGTATTCATCGAACATTGGTTGGAATAAAATCTCCAGATCTTTATTTATGGGGGGTACATAAGGAGCTGCAGGAACGGGATTTGGTACGAGCCCTGAACTTATCTGTCCGGGCGTCAGAAAAGTAGGAGCGGGTCCTGTACTGAGTTGCACAAGAGCCATCTGCTCAGTCAGCTCATCGAATTGTACATGAATAGTTTCCATAATACGTCGGGTTCTTTTGTTGTAGATTCTATACCCTTTCCTGCTAGGTGCATAACCAACGAATATTCCAATATCAGCTGTTGATTGTAATTTTCCAAGATCTTCGCTGTTATTTGTAGGGTAACAAAGAGCACCAAAGACTCTGAAAAATGTAAGATCAGTCTTCTTGTCATACACCAGCTCATATGGGGTTTTGCAGTGACGAGTGTGAATAAGGGATCGGTTTTGGGTGTAACACGCAGTAGCCACAGCTTCTGTCCATAGAAACATTGGGGCCTTGGAAAAGATCAGCATTGTCCTAGCAGCCTCAACAAGTGAACGGTTCCGTCTTTCGACAACGCCGTTGATGAAAAATGCTAACACGTTCATAATAATCAGTCAAATCTTTATTGACAAATTCTGTGCCATTATCGATACGGATGTTTCTAACAGTTTTGTTGAGACCAACTTGTATTTACTTCAGAAATTTGATGACAACCTCTGGGGTCTCATCTTTCGATCTCAAAAACTTAACCCAAGTAAACCGCGAATAATCATCAACAATAACTAAGATGTATTTCTTCCCATTAATTGTTTGAACTCGCATTAGTCCACATAAATCCATATGAAGGGTATTAAGAACTTCCAAGTTGGGGTTTTTAGTTTTGGGTTTGTAGGTATGTTTTTTGCTCTTTCCTAGTTGACACGCGGAGTAGAGATGATCTTTCTTAAACTTCAATCTAGGTAAGCCTCGAACTAAATCTTTTCTTGCAAGGTCATTGATGGTACCGAAGTTCAAGTGGTTTAAACACCGATGCCACAACCCTGATTTGTTCTTGGAGGCTTTGGACAACAAGCAAATTGGAGAGGACTTTAACATGTCTTCAATCGAGATAGTGTACAAATTAGAACCACGAGAACCTTTAATTAATTCAACACCATCCGTATCTCGAACGTAGCAAGAATGCTTCCTGAAGGCAACTTCTAGATCCGAGTCACAAAATTAACCGACAAAAAACAGATTGTGTCCAAGTCCTTCCACATAGTATACCTTAGAGATCACACTTTCACCAATAACGTAGTCTTCATAACCCATGATAGCACCAAAGTGGTCATTCCTGAATCTAACCATCCCGATGAACTTTTTCATGAAATTCCTAAGCCTCGAGCGATCCTTTGTCCTATGTTTTGAACAGCCTGAGTCCAAATACCAAAGGACGATTTGTACGACCTGCATTTGAAAATAGACGAAGATGGAGAGTTTGGAAAGTTGGATCCCCAATTGTGGTTGGGTTCCCTCGGGTTAGCATAAGCAATCGCTGACACTTTGTTAGGTTTAGTGAGTCTAGTTAAAGGGCACTGTTCTCCTAACGTGAATGTTCTTCCTGTGGGCATCTATTGATAACCTACAGTGGTAGGTATGTTGCCTGTTGGTTTCCATACTTGCTTGAGTTGCTTAGGTTTCTAAACTTGCTTAACTTTATGCACAACATTTTTAACAGAGGGGGATGCATTCACATAGTGCAAATAAGTAGCCACACACATATCATGATTTGCAAAAATTAAGCATTTGTTACATGTTTGGCAAACAGAATGAGAATTCGAATTAATTACAATACGCTTAGAGCTAATACTAGAATCAACACGATTCGTGGTTTTTAGACTAGACTTAATTGTCCTAGGGTGTTTTTCTGCTTTCTTCATGTTGACACTCTTAGCCGGCAGGATCCTATTTTTCTTGGTATTGCTCCTAGGCTATGATCCGCTAGCATCAGTGCAACTGTTTACTCCTGTAGAATGAGGCACATGGACATTTTTATTCTGACAGTTCAGTTGCTTTACAGGTTTGTGGGTATTACTTTTTGACATTGCACATTGTTCCTCAAAAGTGACTTGCTTTTTCTTAGGTAAAAAGGTAGAAGCATGCTTATTATCTCGTGTATGTAGGGCTTTTGGACAAGTGTCAATCACATATTCTAACAATTCCTGAGAGTGTTTGGTGTAACAGCAAGCTGATGTAAGTGAGATATCTAATGGTCTTTCAACCTTAGCTTCCTCTACGATCTCGCGAAGGGTTTCTACACTTTCCTTAAGGTGTTTGAGATAAACTAGATGCAATTCCCTATTGTTCCTATTGCGAGGGGGAATAGGTTAAACATCTATAGCATACTTTCCTGGTGCAAGAACTTTTAGTTTTACATGATCCTTATTGACACATGATAGCTTATTCTGTATTTGGACCTTTAGACTCTCATTGTCAGTTAATAGGGCAGATGTTTGTTCTATATGCTTAGCACGCGTGATCTTTATAGAATCATACAATTCCTTATAATGCTGCTTAATCTTTCTATTTTCTTCCCTAAAAAGCTCATTTTGTTCTTGAAGAACATTGATTTTTTAAGTTAATTGAGTGATCTGAACGTCTAAGGTCCTAAAATCACGTGCACGGTCTGCTTCACTACGGGTTTCATTCAATTGAGAGATATACATTCTTAATTTTTTGATGGCGTTGTCTTTTCCTTGAATTGAGGCTTTCATCTTATCTATTACAAAAATTGAGTCAAAATCAGGAAACATCCTCGATGGTGGAGATGTTCGTTACTAAAACTTTTCTATAAATATTTTGATATTATAACTGCAGATTTAAATGATTACTCAAGATTGGAAAACATTTTATTAACTCCCTCATTGATTATCCTTTTGAATCTTAAACCTAAATCAAGAAAGCTCTCAACATCAAGTTCCTGACAACGTGCTTTTAAGACTGGTGTGTCTCATGCATTTCATAAAACTAGATACATTTAAGCTCAGAATTCGTTTAACAAGAAACACATCTTTAAACAGCAATCCACAATAAAAATTATCATTTGCAATACGAATATTTTTTCAGCTCAATTCTCCTCATTCTCCTAACTACAAGATGTTAGGTCAACTCTCAGCTTCCAACTCCTCTAAAAATACTTTCATTTCTATAAACTTCTTTTGTTAGAGCCTTTTGAATGCCCTCAAAATGTTCTTTAAGTGTTTTAAAAAATGGAATGACCTCGGTGAGATAACATGCATGTTTGTTCAAAACCTTTTCCCCTTCAGTGAGCCCCGTTGGTGTAATTCTCTTGTTACAGGTTTTTTCAAAGTCCGAAAAGAGTTGTATTAGTGAAAAAATGTTAATTTGTACTTGACTCTTTGTTGGAGGTACCCTTGGGACAAGCGTTGCAGGTGTATTTAGCGGATACACTGTCAACGCTTTGGTTGGTCTTGAGGCAGAGGTCTGCTCTTTGAGAGCTTATGCATTTCATCTGATGATGTCCTTGAGACCAAAATAATTGCATCAGGGTTCATTGCCTTTTATGGTGTGAAGGTCGCTAAATAATTCTTTTTCGAGTAATCAGGTGGTGTAATCTTAACCTTATGAGTCACACACTCGGGGTCTTTCATTTTGTCATGCATTTTTCTCCTAGTGATTTCAGCTATCTCTATGGTATCCTCTGTGTTGTACACTATAGCCGGGACATGATTGTTTTTGACAATTTCATAACCATTATATAGAGCAGGCTGAACTTGCTTTGCACGGGTGAGGCATAAGGGGTTCTTGTAACCAATAGCTACCTTATTCAGTTCATTATAATAGGGCTTTGGTTTACACAACATGTGAACTATTTGAAGAGACTGGTCTTGTTTGTATAATCTATCATCGACCTTTTCTTTTAAAGCTTTCATGTCCAAAAATTCTTCAAGGTATTTATTTTCTTTCTGTTTAAAATCCTTTTTCAAAGACGTAACTTCTTCTACCATTGACTTGTTATGGTTGATGGTAGAAGCAAGTTGCAATTTTACAGAATGAAGTTCCTTTTTCAAATTTTCTTCCTTAATGTTACGGTCAGTGATAACTATTCTTAATTGTTCATCAATCTTTTGTTCTCTTTCCGTTAATTCAAACCTGGCCCGTCTTTCATACAGTTCAACTTGTTCCTTATAAGTTTCAAGTTCAGCAGTTAGTGAATTATCAACTACTATGTTCCGTGTTGTTTTAGAGACAGACTGGGCATGAGGTTCATACATATCATTATATATCATCATGTATGCATCATTTGTAACAGAAGATACATTGCTTTGTACAACTGGCACTGCGTTGTCCTTTACATACTGATCATACGGAATCATATTACTATTACTCGTATAATCGGCATGTAAGTCAACAACGTAGTTTGGTTATACATCGTCATGCATCTCGTGTTCTTCATGATGTTCACAAACAGCATCATGATATTGATCATGGTCGTGTACCTCAGATAGAATGTCCGAATCATACGATGGACTGGCTTCATCATAAATAAGATCTGCAGATGATAGATTAGCTATGAACATAGTTTGTGCCGTAGGAGCCTCATCAACATCAGAATCAAAAGCATCACAGTCATCAGCTTGAAACATATTATCTACATTGAGTGCTAAATCCAAAATAGGTTGCTCATCTACATCTTCATCAATAGCGTTGTCTTGTCCACCTACAAGAAATAGTAACTATTATTCATCCAATGCCACCTCATTCTCCCGAGCTAGCATCAGTAACATCTTGTCTTTGAAGTATTCAGAGTTCTGTGGTCGCTTGGGCTGAGTACAGTTCCTTGCTATATGGCCTATACCGTTACAGTTGTAGCACTTAACCTGCCTTGCTTGACCTGGATTAGCATTCCCGACTCTGTTCTAAGCTCCCCCATAACCAGCTATACCTGCACCCCGTGCATTGTTACCATGTCCTCTATTCTGTCGACCTTGAACATTCTGAACCACAACCCTGCCGTCTTGAACTATGGCTTGGTTCCTAGGATTTAATGAAATTCTGAGTTGATTGTTTGTTTGAGGAAGATATGTTTTGTATGATTGGGTGAGAAGGGCAAATGTGTTGGTTAAATTCTCAATTAAGTTATCCGTTGGAGAGAGTCCTAAATCAACTTGAGAGTTGTCAGCAAAGTGTGGTGGAACATATGTGGATGATGGATTTGTAGATGATTGTGAATTGTACTGCTGAGGTGCAACATTGGATATTAAGGCGAGAGGATCAACTATGTGTTGAGTAAATCAGTCCAACAGCATTTTGTTCTCATTGGCATGTGCCTCATGCTTCTTTAGATAAGCATACAGTTGATCATAGTTGGAGTCCCTCAAGCCTTTGTTGAGTTTCACTGCTGTTACAGATCTACCCAATTCTGGCAACATGTTATAAACAAACTTAGAATTCAACTGCATTCTGGACATGGTCATCTTGATGTTACGCATGTCGTTGATGAGTTTGGTAAACCAGACATAGTAATCATGAATAGTCTCTCCTTTGTGCTGACGAAAGTGTTCGAAGTCATCATACAGTTGTGATTCACGGTCTTCTTTTGTTAATTCTGAACCTTCCAGGATTATCTTCACATTGTCCCATATGTCCTTTGCATCAGTGTAATGATTGATAAGAGAGTAGATATCTTTTGGCAACCCTTGAAGTAGGATGTTTGTTGCTCGAATGTCAGCATTGTACCTATCCTTATCTTCAGACGACAGGTTAGAATAGACACGAGGTCGTTCTGGACCTAGATGTAAGGCACCTTCATCTCCTTCTGTAAGAGTTTCCCTAAATGTTCCCATCCTTCATCAATTGACTTTAGGATGTTCACCCCATTCTCTTTACCCCGACAATACAGTCGAATACGTTGTTGCCATGATGCAAAGTCAGTCCTATCAAGCATAGGTGGTCGGGTATCAGAACCAGCACATTGGATGTATTCCGAAAGATTAGCCATTTTAATTAATTATGAAATGATTAATTTGATCGAACAATGATTAGTGATTGTATGTTAAAAGTGATGATTGTTTGTTGGATTAGGTGATATGTTGTTTAATTGTGATTTGGTTTGGTTGAAATGAGTTAACGTAATGAAGAATTTTTTTTCCAGAGTTTCTGTCTACCAAAACGCAGTGAAGGTCTTCAAAAGTAGACAAAACGCAGGAAGTCTTGAGACAAAACGCAATCAAGTCTTGAGACAAAACGCAATCCAATCTTGAGACAAAACGCAATCAAGTTTTGAAATGGGCAGAGTCTCTCCTAGGCAAAACGCAAGAAAGGTCTTCAATTAGTCAAAACGCAGAACCAAAACGCAACCTTTGATAAACCAAAACGCAGGAAGCAAAACGCAGGAGACAAAACGCAGCTCCTAATAAGACAAAACGCAGTACAGTTGTCCTTTACAAAACGACAAAACGCAGGAAGCAAAACGCAACCAAGAATATGCCAGTGAGACAAAACGCAGTCAAGAAAATACGAACTTTTTCACCTAAAAACACCTAAAAATCACCCTTTTGAACGTTTTTGCTTGGTTTCTTTTGCACAACTTGATCCTAGAAGGCTATAACAACTATAAAAACACTAACTTTAACATCACAAACGTGAGAATCAAAGAGTGTCAAGAATAAGACCATAAACCTTCAAAAACCAAACTTTTGATCTAAACTAACCAAGAAAACGCACACACAATCTAGCTAATCATCCCATGTGCTCTGATACCAATTGTAAGATATTGGATATCATAACACAATCAATGATGGATAGGGTTGGCCAATTTGAAGTGATAAAGGTACTAGTTCTAGTAGAGAAACACCATATAGTGGTGTGTATATTGAAATGATCAACCAACCCCTTCCCATGTGGCTGAAAAGGGTTTATTTATATAACAAGTGTGTTTTGTGCCCCTAAGTGGGTCATAGGAGGGGCTAACATGTGGGTAAAGACCCGACCCAACACCATAAGTTGTACCGTAACTAAACGATTAATACTAAGACTACGAGCTAACCTATGCAAGATTATAACAGGGTGACCGATCTTTTTACATGGATGTTCCTAACCTACAACATTTATTGAGAAGCACATTTTTTAAAAACACAAAAAGAACCTGTAAACTATTCAACCCCCCCTCTCCCTCTTCTAGTTTCCACACAAACCTCGTTGAGGCATTTGTGAGATATATCGTGAGATAGGTGGTATAAGGTGTGAGAAAAATTGCTGTTAAAAAAAGAGAAAAAAATATGGTTTCGGAATGGAAACTGGCATTTTTGCATTGCCTGGATTTTAGTATTGGGCCAACATTGTTGAAGCCCATGTTGTTGTGTTGACCTTAGACTCTTAGAGGTCCAGATTAGAGGTGTACAGAAAAACCGGTTCATGAATCGAACCGGAAAAAAAACGAAACCTCGGTTTTATTAATAAAACCGATTTGATTTATTTGATGAATACAGTATCTCATCAAAACCGAATGGCGGTTTGTAACCACTTTTACACCGTTTAAAACCGGTTTTAAACCATACCGATTGCATAAAAACGTAGAACTAACCGAACCGATTTGCAATTTCTATATGAAAAAACCGGTTATAACCGAAGCGCGGGATTTGAGGTTCAAAACCTGTTTTTTGAACATGGTTGACTAAAACCGTTTCGTTAAAAAACCGTCTGGTTTTTAAAAAAAAACCCAAATGTTCACCTCTATTCCTCAATCATAGGTATACCTTATTTGAAACAGGAATCATAGGTATAAACATTAAAAACACGAAAATTGCACATATATCTATCAATCCCAGTTTTTCCTAATAATAAAATCATAATCCATATCGTATTGTTTGCTAAATATCGAATAAATTCACCCAGCGTAGATGTTAAAGACTCGATAGATTATTACTCAAAGCTCACATGATACCTACTAAATTGCAAACATAAATTAAATCTATCAAGGTTGAATAAGATGCAACACATTCTAATGTTGACTAGCCGGAATTAGATAATCGGCTTTCTTTTATAATCAGAACAGGAATTATTTGTATACTTAAGAAAACACCAATACAAAAATTGTTCCCAACAAGACAATTCAAGCATCAACAAATTAAACATTTCCAAACAAATCATGATATGTTGTTGAACTTTTTTCTTATGGGTAAAAAATTTTGAAAAGTAACTCATAATATGCAGTCTTGTATTGAGTCTGTAATGCTTTTGAGGCAATCGCTCAAGACATCCTTTAGATCAAGTTTTAAAGTGTTTTTAAAACACAAACTTAATTTGGATGTGGTGTTATAACACTTTGTGAAGTATTCATAGGACTAGAGCAAACAAGAAAATTATTTCCTCTAAGTGATAATAAACTAAATGTTTTTGCCTACTTGTGCATCTTGATGATGGAGACAACAAAGTCAAGAGTAGATAAGGATTTTAAGTATTTTTTTACAATAGTTGACAGACATTAGTAGCCACATTTCTATTTTTTTACAGAAAATAATATCGATTTCTCTAAAATGCTATTGGTTAACGTCAAGCATATTAGTAAAATAAATAGAAAAGTCTCACATTTGATGGTATTCAATATGACAAAATAAGCTAGTTGAGGGGACGTTATGAATAAAGTGATAAGGCAGAACTAGCTCCGAACCATTGCAAGACATTTTACTACAAGGAGGTTTATATTGTTCAAAGTTGATCAAATTAAAGGAATGACCAAAATAACCCATGTGCTTATCTCTTGAAACCGACCTAGGATTATAACTCTCCTATATGTTTCCCCTCCCTCATTCAACATTATTAAAAAAAAAAAGCAGATGTGTGAATTTGCTTCACTATAAGAATTCCCTCCATAAATCATTAATTCATATAAGGAGTCACGGAAGATTAATAAAGAGTTATAAAGGCTTGAATGATATCAAGAATTAAGAGGCTTTAAGAGGTTTATGTGTTCTTCCCCAAATTCAAGTAAGTGATTAATTATGTGTTTAAGAGTTGATGATGAATTTATGGGTTTATGTTAATTGGGAGTTTATGCTAAATTGATGATTAGATTAACCCTAGTCTTGAATTATAGGAAATTATGGTATAGATAATCATGCCATGTTAGAATTAAGTTAATAATCAAGTTGGATAAATCCAATGGTTAAAATATTAGCAAAAATTCAAGTAATTGGTAGAAGTTATGAGTGATTATTCTT
Source organism: Tanacetum coccineum (assembly GCA_026074375.1). Taxonomy (NCBI): domain Eukaryota; kingdom Viridiplantae; phylum Streptophyta; class Magnoliopsida; order Asterales; family Asteraceae; genus Tanacetum; species Tanacetum coccineum. The sequence continues at coordinate 24,944 of BQNB010078334.1, forward strand.
AATAAAGGGGTGTTTGGCTATGGCTTAATATGACCTTAAAACCATGTGTATTTTGCTTAAGGCTGAAGAAAAATGATCTACAAAATGTTTAAATAAGTTGAGAACTATAAGTTGTTTCTATGATTAAGAAGAGATTATATGGATAACTTCGTTAAGTGAGTTTATGGGTCATTTTGGATATCATGGAACCCCAATTGGACAAATAGTTTAGCTTATTGTATGTACAACTTTGAAAATCCATAGAAAAATAACGTACTCCTTTAGACGTGCCTTACATATTCAAAAAGGTATTGAGTCTATTAAACTCTATCTAGCAAAAGTACTTCCAAGGTCTGAATGAAAGTATAAAAGTCAAAAAACAGTTTATATGATGCCGCAAGCCTGCAGAAATTCTTGCACAAAAAGGGCATTTTTTGTAAAAAGTGGTTAAGCATGATAAAAGGACCAAAAATGTTATGCTAAGTTGTTTAGACCCATTATATGTTAGATACATAAGTTAGAAAGTTCTAATTGTATTAGTATGGTTATATCATGATTAGGTGCTCGCAGAAAGCTTACGAAAACCTAATCAAGAACAAATGTGAGTAACGGATTTTCAGTTAACATGTTTAGTAGATTAAACGTGTTTAATATATATAGATATATGCCTTGTCATATCTCAAGTAATGTGTAAGTCATGTATCTACGTGACCTTAGTGGGCGAATATAAAAGTCAAGTATTCACGTGACCTTAGTGATCAAATATGCAAGTCAAGTATCATGTTGATCCGTGTGGTCATATTAGCATCATTTTGACCCATGTGGTCATATTTAGTATATGTTGACGTGGAGTTATATTTAGTATTCATGGTTGACCGTCGGCCCTATCTAGTTATTATGAAGACTCGTTGGGTCAGATTAGTATAATGTAGAACCCTTTGGGGTCATATGAAGTATTATGTTGACCGATAGGTCCATAATCTAAGTATTACGGCGGCCCGCAGGTGTCTTAAAACAGTATAATGTTCGACCGTTGGTACCATATTTAGTATTATGGCAACCCGTTGGTCATATTTAGTACTAGACGACCCGTTGGGTCATAATCATATATGTTAATGCCGGAGTTTGGTCATATTTGAGGTATATGGTGACCGGCCGATGGTGTAATATTCAGTATATGTTGACCATTGGGTAATATTTAGGTATTATGGTGACCCGTTGGGTTATATTCAGTATTTTTTCACAGCTCATCCTTAATTTATATATGAATATTACGTGTGAATAGTAGTAATAAACTTAGTCTTAGTCAATCTTGTACGGAATAATAGTGCTTTATGCACATTAGTCAGTCCCGAATGGGGATAAATGCTTTATGCATTTAGTTAGGTGCATGAAGGAATTTATGCTCTTAGTCAGCGTTTTAGTGTCTATCACTTGTCCAATCCTAGATGGGAAGGATAATGCTATATGCATTTAATAAGGCGTGCGAAAGTGCATTAATGGACTCAGCGCATATAGAGGCACTACAAGTACTCAGTTCAGTTTGTAGTCAAGTATGGGTCAGTTAAGTAACTCCATAGTATGTTGCTTACGCACTAGTCAGTTATAGTTATGCACCAGTTCATTATGATGCTTTACCGCACTCATATTATACTTAAACACCACAGGCAATTGTTTTTATGTGGCCGTCAGCGTAGTAGGAGTACTACAATCACCATCACTACTTACTCAATGCACCCAATCATATCAGTTTATTGTACTTATTTAGTAATATTTTTTTTTGGGTAGTGTATTTCTGGAATAGTAATGATATACTTTTCCGTATCTGCCTGATGCATGCAATTTCAATAGTAAGTTTAAGACATTAGTTTTAATATAAGTCTAGACTGCTAGTATCAGAATTTAACTAAAGTACAATATGTAGCTTTAATTCAGTCAGTAATTAGTTCAGAGTATAGTATTATCATTTAGTTAAAAATCAGTTTAGAGATAGCGTTATAACCCAATCAGTAGCTAGTTTAGAAATAGCCTCAGATTCATTCAGATAGAATGTGCTATAAGCACTTAGACAGAAAAGATACTTACTAATTCATATCAAGTAATAAGTTAGAATAAGTTAGACACGTATACGCATGTAGCCATGTATATCGATTAAGATGGACACACCAGGAAACATCATGCTTGTTATAAAATGACATTCTGATTCCCTTGGTAAGTGATAGAACTAAAACACGTGATAGTTCTTAGGATCGTTTATAGCTCGGATTCATTAGATCTTATATCTAGGATAATAATAACAATAAACATAAAGAATATGCATAGCGGAAATATCATAAGAACATTGATATCATAACAAGGGTTTTCATCATTATCTTTGTTGATACAATGACTACTACAAGCCCTAATTCTACACGATCAACTTTACAATGGTTATCTAATCTAACAGGATCAATGAAACATTGATATTGGGGCTAAAACACAACCAACCTAGGCGTCTACAATGAGACTTGATGCCTAAAACACACACACACACTTTTCTGGTGTTTACATTTTGACACACTTAAAACTACACGCCTGGGACCTCCTTTTATAACATAAGGAGTCCAGGTTTACAAAAGATAAGAATTAGAAAACAAATAAATCTTTTAAACTTTAAGCTTTATCTTCTAAATCTTCTATCTGAATAAGGAGATCTTCTAGATTCTTCAAAATCTTCCATCTTTTGAAGAATTCTAGCTTTGCGTTTAAGTTCTTTTGTTTCATTCTTTTATTCACTTTGTCTCATCAAATCAAGAATCCCAACAATCTTCCCCTATTTGATGATGAAAAAACAAACAAAGTCGTGTACAAACTTCATCATAAAGCTAAAGCTTCCCCTAAAGTTGAGATGTAATCATCTCCCTGAATAAAACAAAATCTTCTTAATTCAGACTTCCATTGTAACATGCCACACCAAGGATCTATAAGTTGCAACCTATTAATATTTCTTCCCCTTTTTTGTCATAATACAATAGGGAACTTATGAATATAAGCAACTTTGATTTTGTCTACTACAAACCAATATCACACTTCTAATCCAAGTCTTCTAACTCCTCAAATTACCCTCCATGATGTGCCTTAAGATAAATAAACTTGAGCAGTATAAACGTAAACTAGCAGTAGTAATAATGACTTATTGTAGCAAAAACCTTCACCTCATGTGGTGCATATAAATGGTTAAACATTTTAACAATAAGCTTCCCCTGAAACCCATATGTTAACCATTTCGTAAATCTTCAATTCTATAAGCTCTATGTAATGATTACTGATGATGAAAACTAAGTATAACCAACTTGATGTTGAAGTAGAACATCCCAAACTTGTGTCTTATATCTTGTACTATTCACATGACGTCAAACTCATACCAAGACCAAAGTATAAGTAGATCGCAACCTCTTGACAAAATCCTCATCTTCTATGAGGCACTGAGCATAACAACATAACTCCTTATAGTGATAGCAAATGTGAGCATTGAGCACCATAAGTTTGTAAATCACACACCTTTGCTAGCTTTGTCAAGTATTCGTCACAACATTGAAAACACAAACAAGTTATCTTTAAACGTTGTGAGCCGTTTAAGATATGATAAAATACGTACCCGAGTAATTCCACTTCATCGTCAAATAAGTAATAAACAATCTTCTTCGTAACCAATTAATTCAATGAATCCAAAAATACGAGCCTTTAAAACGTTTAAGAACAAATAAACCAAAACCAAAAACTTTCTTCATGTGTGTTTTATGATATCTCTACACCAACCAAGAAACCAAAACTCTTCTCTGTCCGATATCGGTAAAGGCTAACAGTATAAACTTTTATTTCCAGCAATGCTAATTTATCAACGAACAATACTAACCTTCCATTCGATTCCAAACAATATTAATCACAAGGCTAGCAATATTAACTTTTAAAGGAAGCAGTACTATGTAATTACCACTGTTAATTCCTCCCATGTTGTTAGCAACGCTTTATCTGTTACAAAACTGTCACTAATCCGTCACTAATCTGCATTCTCCTTCCTCTAATAGCTTTTAGCGACACTTAATCTGTCCCTAATCTGTCACTAATGTGTATTCTCCTTCCTCTCGTAGCTTTTAGCGACACTTTATCTGTTACTAATCTGTCACTAATGTGTCGCTAATTTGCATTCTCCTTCCTCCCAATCAGTACTAACTCATCAAAGCAGTAGTAATATCTCAAAGTTCAAATAGTATTAATCTTTTCAAGCCCTTTGACAATAGAAACATTTCAAACCTTGGCAGCATTAATTTATAACGAGCAGCATAAACTATCAACCATTTGAACTCCATACCAGTCTACTTGAATCAGCATTATCCTACTCGAACCCTTTTTAATAGCAGCTTTAAGTTATATATGAGTATCATTAATCATCTAAAGCAGCTCTAACACATTAATACCACAAATATCACTAATATATGAACACGATCTTCCATTGACAACACTAAGTAATATTCGAGCATTAGCAGCACAAACATATATTTAAGTAGTATTAACCTTCCTGGTGGCAGTAGTAACACATAAAGCAGTATTAAGTCACCTTTGGCAGCATGAAAGTTGAACACTCGTGGCAGCAGTAACATATACGTTAGGGTTTGGTGCTCTATGTATGATATGTCAATTAAGGTTTATCAAGACCATTCATGAATTAGGGTTTGTTCGTGTACACTTGTATGCGCCAGTATTAAATTGATGCAAACATACCCTGTCTAATCAAAGTTTCAAGTCATGATCAACTATCACACAAAATCACATTGCTACTGAAATCTCCTTGCTGCTTGTGAATCAATCACCAGGAACCTTATGAGTATAAAACCTTAGCTTAGGGTTTCGTCAAAACCTTGAAACCTTTTCTTATTAAACATCTTTATGCTTGAATCAGTTTGACCATGTAGCTTCCAAGTAACAATCAAAACATCATCATCTGATCTTGAAGGCATAATCAATCAACATAAATCACCATCGAAACTTGTTTTTATCGATTTAGGGTTTGATGAAAAACCCTAATTGCATCAAAATTGACCATAACCAAAAACAGAAACTTCGCATCACTTTTTCTTCTCTTGTTCGACAACAAAAACACCTTTTGAATCCTAGATTACGAGCCACATGGCTCTGATACGACCTGATAGAACTAAAACACATGATAGTTCTTAGGATCGTTTATAGCTCAGATTGTTTAGATCTTATATCTAGGATAATAATAACAATGAACATAAAGAATATGCATAGCAGAAATAGCATAAGAACATTAATATCATAACAAGGTTTTTCATCATTATCTTTGTTGATACAATGACTACTACAAGCCCTAATTCTACACGATCAACTATAGAACGGTTACCTAATCTAACAAGATCAATGAAACATTGATCTTGGGGCTAAAACATAACCAACCTAGGCGTCTACAATGAGACTTGATGCCTAGAACACACACACACACCTTTATGGTATTTACATTTTAACACACTTAAAACTACACGCTTGGGACCTCCTTTTATAACATAAGAAGTCAAGGTTTACAAAAGATAGGAATTAGAAAACAAATAAATCTTTTAAACTTTAAGATTTATCTTCTAAATCTTCTATCTAAATAA
>BQNB010078335.1:0-30576 GCA_026074375.1 Tanacetum coccineum
AAACCCCTTAAACGTGAATCGTTTAACTATCTACGTCTTGGTATAGGAATGATGGAACACATTCCATAAATCGTATAAGTCCGCTTCTCTTTCTTATGTCTCAATTCTAGTCCGCGTTCCATTCCGCGTCGTGACAATTTAACTACTTCATCCGAAGCTAGTTAGATATTTTTAATTCGTGAAATGTAAATTAATTAGTCACTCTTCCTAGTAAATTCGTGTTAAAAATTAAAAGTCTAAAAATTCTATAATACGGGCGGCCCCCATATCTCAGGCGGCCCCCAACCTATTTTAGGCGGCCCCCTGATCGATATGGGACCGCCAACAGCAGACACATATCTTTAACACTTAGTTAAAAAATTTCAAAACTCAAAAACAAACACCCCCTCTCCCTGCTGCAGCGACGAACTCAAACCAAAACCACCAAAAACTCAATATCAACCAAAAAAACTTGAATTGAAGATAAAATCAACACATACAATCATTCCTAACATCATCAACATCATCAATTGTAACCCATTTCATCTATTTTCTTTCAATTTGAGTCTAGGGTTCATGATGAACACAAAAAATTGAAATTGGGGATTTTTCATTTTTCTTTCAATTTTGAACAATTAGGACTACTAGGATACAATGTATAACTAATATGCTTCCCATAGACATAAGATTTACATACAATAGTAAGTTTGTCAAAAAAATGATTTTGAACCAAAACCCCAATTTTATTTTTAAATCACTCACGTTAGGAGCATCATAAAATTGTCGTGATGCATTGTTAATACAACTTAAAAACGTTTTTAAACACATGCATAATGATCTCATGAACAAAGGTCGAGATACATAGTTTATATGCATTTTTCGACATGTTTAGATGAGCAAAATCAAATTAAGGAGCATTTGGGTTAACTCTTAGGATGTTATTGTTAGGTCGAGTTAATCGTTACTCCACATTTGTCATAATTAAGCACAAACTAGATATCTCTTTCAATGAGAAAACCTTACTAAAATTGGTACTCTTTTAATTAGGTGAAATGACGTTAGAAGAAGAACTACGGTACACCAAATTATATGTTCCAACAATCTCAAATGAAAACTATCTTCCTAATAACTTTAAACCCTTCATTCGAAACCTAGAGTGTAGATCAATTCATGAAGGTCGTCCAGTATGTCCTGAATTTACTAAATATGATAATATTCAAATCATGTTTCAAATTATCAAACTACTAAATATATGTGAACTCCACGAAGGGATTTTCATAAGATTTTTGCTTGAATTCTATTCTTCAATAGAAACTACTAGAGACAATGATCAAAATATCTTTTAAAAATTTCGGGCATTAAAAAGAACATTTAAATTCTCACTCAAGTAATTTTCCTCAATTCTCTCCATTCCATATGAAGGAGAATGTTCTTACTCTGAAGATTCATCCCTTGATTCCTTGAGAATTAATCAAGAATCTAGCACCCCTTACTAAACACACATTCCAACACAAAATGAAATTATTCAATCTATTACAACAACTGGACAAACTATTTTTCCAAAGAAAATTCTCAAGGAAGAGCTTCGTCATGATATGAGATCTTGGAATGAAATCATTTAAAAAAATGCCTTTGGCATTCAAATTAAATCTAATTTTCTTCCTGCATCATCATGTCATTTGATGTATTGCATTCTAACAAGCACTCCCTTTAACATTGCCTATTTTCTAACCAAACGAGTTGAAAATATTACAAATCAACCAAACTCTCTAATGCCATATGGAATGATTCTAAATCGTCTGTATGATCACCTCATCATAATCAATCCTCATCAACAAAAATCAAAGTATATACTGTATTGGCCATCCATGAAACCCTGGGTTCATCTTAAGCATCTTCAAGCAATCATCTCTATATCCTTTGAAGAAGTCACTAGTGATGATTTGGATACCTCAACACATGTTGGAGATATTTCTACATCTTACTAATATGCTAAGACATACGTACTATTATTATTATTGCTATGTACTATTACTTTGACTATTATCTAGTTTACTCTAGTTCATGTATAACTTCTCTTAGTCATTATTCATGCATGCACCCTGATAAAATATGGCTACCTATATTATGCATGATTATCTCTTAGTTCATATACCTATATGTGCGTCCTTGATAGAATTTAGGATAATCAATTTTGTGAATTTGATTGTTAGATATTAGATAATCCTTGGTAAAATAGGATTGACTGCAAAAGGGTGTCTTTAGAAAACCTTTTCTGGACATATTTTACAAAACTTAAAAAACTAGAAAAAATTTTGCCCCTCCAGAAAACGCCCCCCATAAATACTGGGATGCCCCCTAATATATCTAGGACCGCCATGTAATTATGGGACCGCCATCAGGGTCACATAAATTTTACTATGACCACCTAATTTTCTATGCAGTTGACTATTCTCTTCTGTAGGCCTAACTAAACTTCCTGCATTTTACAAAACTACCTTTGGAATCTATCCTCTTAATCATCATGCTTCGCCATTTCAATCCTATGCCTCCAAATTAAATAAGCAATCCTTTCTACTCTTCTTATCATCATCATCCTCTTCAAACCATCCTACCATGAATTCCACTCAAGCCCCTTCTTCTAATCGTTCTAAGAAAATCAAACTAACCATAATCCCTCCTAGATAACTATTTGTTAACATTTCTAGTGATGAAGATATCACCACCACACCTTCACCTACTACAACTTCTTCATCTCCAACTCCTCCAAATGCACCATCAAAAACTCCATCAACCAATCAAACCTCATCAAGCCAAGAGAACACATCTTCCTCTTTTCAATCAAAACTTCAAATTTCACCACCATCATCAAATGAACCAACTTCTCCTCAATCTTTAAACCCTTTGCTTGACAACATCCGGATGTTCCTCCTAGACCTTCAAACCCTTAACCACTTCAAAGTCATCCTTCTTTGGATATCACACTTTCTTTGTCACCAATCACTCCTCTTGATCACATTGTTGATACTCTATCACCACCTTCACCACAACCACAACCTCAACCACCTCTCATGGGTCATCCCATTTACTTTAACTATAATGACTATCATAGGTCAACTTTTCTTTGTTGCTTTTACAACCGTAATCTTAACTTTTCTCTTAGAGACGAGATGAACCTAATGTTTGCTCACCTTGAGTATCTTCTCACCTCCACCATGAATTCACTCTCTTCACCTCACCCTTGAAAACTAGGTCATATCACCTCATAATTGGTCACCCTAACCCTTTTGCTCAAAGTTATTTCCTATGAATCAAGCATTTAAGACTTATGTAGTATTATGTCTCCTTATCTTGTATTAGCTCTAGTTTTATTTTGCATGAATGTATTAGTTGGTTGTGCTAATTGATTTAAAGATTTCTTACTATATATATAATATAAATATTATAAATATATAATAGGATAATATCAATAAAATCAATTAATAAACCAGAAGTATGTGATTCCTGGGTCGTTTATCCCCAACGAGGAATGCAATGGAAAGTCGAGAGACGGTTTGATATTTGATGCTTGAATGGAACAAAGATTTTGATTGGTTTTCTAAATCTACGGAAAATTAATGCAATCTACACTAAAAACAATTAAGGCAACACAAATTTATTTAAACTAAAAACGCAAACGGGAATCCTAAAAACGCGACTTAAAATCCTAATTTATCAAAATTAAATCCTAAAATGATCTTTTTAACCTTTATAAGGTCCTAATAAATTGACCTACAATGATAGAACTAAGAAAAAACTAAACAAAAACGGGAAAGCAATTTAAGGCTTATAACTACGATAAATGTAACAGGGATTTCAATCCGTTCTTAAAAAAACTAAAATCTACAATTTTAACCCTACGAAAGCAAATCTAATTTTCCTAAGTCCTATTTGATAAAAGAATTTTTTTTTAAAAAGAATTAGATTTTTTTGACTTTTTTATAATTTTTTATGAATTAAAAACGGATTTTATCTAAATTAATTATAAAAAATACTAAACTAAATTGGAAAAATCTGAAAAAATGCAAGAAAATACTTTAAAAGTTATGAATAACCTAGGAAAAATACAAACTTGGACAAACAGCTTATAAATAAGCCGTAGATAAGCCAAAAACTTCTGAAAAGCTTAAGGGCTAAAAAATACAAACCACTTGGGACTTATAACGAAAAAGTCCCAAGGGCGCAGCGGTAAAGAGTGTGTGTGAAACGGGTAGAGGTTGGTTGAGGTTGAGGGTTCGACTGTTCACCCTCAACTTCCCAATTTCCTAGTTTTTACTTTTTGAAACTTTTCTTTTTGCAAACTTGTAAATTAAGCAAATGTAACCAACTTTAACAAACACACTTTTTTCACAAACCACAAATAAGCACAGAAATAAGCACTTTGAGTTCACAGTTTAAGCCTTTTTTACACTAAGTTATATAAAGCAATTTTTTAGCTTTTAAAAACTAAATAAGCTAAGGCAACTACTAAATAAGCTAAGACAGATACTTAACTACACCTAATAAGCAAATCTAAACAAAAATAAGCTAATTTAATGGACTAAAACTGAGCTTAAATGACAGAAGTCCTAAATAGGCTTATAAACTAAAAATTTTAAACTACAAGTGTTAAAAAGCTTAAATAAGCTCTACCCTAAGATTAATAAGCTAAAATGGATTAAGACTAACCTAATAAGCAAGACTAAACCTAAAATAAGCAATTCCAATAAGCCATAAGCTCAAACAAGCAAATAAGCTTTTGGCTAAACTGTTAACCAAACAGCCTATAGAGGCACTTTTGAGCTTATTTTTAAGCACTTAAACAGATCCTTATGGCAAAATGGCTTATACCACTAAAAAGCTTATACAATAAGCTATCTAAAACAGCAAACAGAAAAGAGTTTGAAACACATATAATCCAAGAAATTTGCTTATGAAAAAGCTGGTTCACAAAGACACAACACTTAGAAAAATTTTCAATCCTTACAAAACCCTACTTTTGAGCTTAAAAATAAGCTAACAAATGGATCCTTATGACTATAGGACCAACAAACAGATCAAATTTAAACCTCAAAGAACTTATAACAAGAATCAAAAACCATTTTGAAAATAAGAATAAGCCACCAGAAAGCAAATGAAAACAAGCGTTTCTTCAAACTTTCCAATATTTTTTTGACGAGATTTTGATGAAAACAAAATCACACTAGCAGACTTAATTAAAGGTTGGCTCAACACATGTTTTAAAACACTTAAACAAGCACAAACATCACAAATCACAATTTTGATTAAACTATGATTTGAGATTAAACACTCCAAATCTTAACAAACAGAATTTTATCACAGTACTGTATCTAATCAAAGCAACTCAAAAGCAAAAAATAAGTTAATGACAACCCATTACCATTAAACACAGTTAAACCAAACACCCCTTTAAATTCTGTTTTGGTATTTTTAACTTGATAAAAGCTATTTAAGCCAAAACTTTGCAAAGATCAGATATTTTATAGCTTATATAGAACCTAATGAACAAATTTAAACTTCCAAATAAGCCAGGTTAATAAGCTAAACAACTATGCTAGTTTATGAGCTATTATGACAAATTTTAAGGAAAACTTTGCATAATTGATTTCTAAACTACAACCTAAGCAAAATAAGCACTAAACATCATAAACAAACATAAATAAGCAGATATAAGCAATAAATAAGCAGAAATAAACAGTAATAAGCAATGCTATAGTGAAAGCTTAAAATGAAAGAAAATGGAACTTACAAAGCCCTTTGCTCTAAACAAGGGAAAATAAGCTCTTAAGAGCTTTGTCAACAAGCTCTAGCTTGTTCAAGAACAAGCTAGTAAACACCCTATAAGCCCTTCCCTTTTTCGCTTATCTTCCAAATAGCTTTTTGAGTGAAATTTTTGAACTAGTCCTTAAACAACACAAAACTAGAAAGTTTTCATTGTTTAAGTTATAAACAGCTTATAAGAGTTTTAATAAGAGCTTTTAGTAAACTTAACCAAGAACTTGAAAACAATAAGAAGCTAAAACAATATTAAAAACATAAAATTCCTCAAACTTTCATTAAACTTAAAAACATTACAATGCTTGGAATTTAAAAGATAATAAGTAAAACAATAAGTAAAACATTAAGTTAAATAAGCTAAAAAATTAAACTAGATGCCATTTAAGGCCTACAAGAGTCCTATATATATAATAAGCTAATGATCTTGGTTCTTCATAGTGTGTTTCTTTTGTGAGAGGGCTGAGCACTTGTGCTTTTGGTGTGAGTAGAGTCTAAAAGTCATCATAGTCATCCATCTTGAGTGTTGATGCCGCAAGTCCTTGGATCATAGCCATTGAAATTTTGTCTTGTTCCATTGACGAATGGGACTGTTTAGGACTTCCAACATGGCAATTGACCCATGTGGAGTAGGGTTGAGGGATGGTGATGGTTTTGTTGTTTAGTTGCAGGGTGCAAGGTGAAGAAGACCCTGTTTTGGCAATTTGGCGCCAAAATGGGGGTACACTGTTTGTTTACCCAGTTTTGTGATAACAGGGGTGAGAGATTTGGGGGAATGCAAAAATGCCCCTCTGCTTAGTATAGTCCCTTTCAAACATGGTCCCTTGTGGTGTAAAATGATTTGGTGAGTTGGTATTATAAGCCCTTCGAGTTATAATCAGGTTTTGTTTGCAACCCATAGTCCTTTTAAGGACTAACAGCGTTAAGGGGTTAAGTGTTTTGGGCTTAACTTTAGTTAAAAGGGGTTTGGGCCTATGATAGCTGTTTGGGCCAGCGTAAAATAAAAGGGATTGGGCCTTTTTAGCTTCTAAGGCTTATAAAGTCTTCATATAATACCTTAATGGGCTGACAACGGCCCATTATGGGTATGGGTGGGCCCATAATATTTCTGTCGTTTCAGCTCCGTCCATTGACTTGACTTGTACAGGTTGACTTTGACTTTGTCTTTGGTTGACGTTTTGGTTGACTTTGACTTCTCATGCTTTTCTATTCTGTGATCGGTTTTGTCTGTTTTGACTTGGTTTTTTTGTCCTTTTCTTAGATATACGTTACATGCACAATACAAATGCAAAACATAAAAATACAATGTATTTTTAGATACGTTTTTGCTCATTTAAGCACGTTTACCTAGGTAAATGGTATGTGTAATTAAGCACATACCAAAATCCCCCATACTAAACTATTGTCGTGTCCTCACGCAATGCTACAAGTAAACACTTAAGAAAACTAAGAATCTCCATCCCCCTCGACTAATTACCTCGAAAAGTAGCTAAGTGTTCATCAAGGGGAATTAAAGAATCAAAAGTTTAGAAAAGCCCCGTTTTGACCATTTTTAAATATTGACACTACCACTAATATTTTTGTATTTTTCCTTTTTTACTTAGTTTTTTTTCTTTTTAAGCAACTAACTAACATATTTGACTTTCGTTATTTTTATAACTTTAGGGTCATAGAACAAGATGCATTTCAATCCTAAAATGCCCCAAAAAGGATAAATTCATCATTCCCGACTTTTTACTTATTCCAAACCAAGCTTAAAACGAAATCACTGTTAAATATAAGTTAAGATGCTAACACTACTCATATTTGTAACTTGTGAATTTTTCACTCCCGACAATTATTATATCTTAGGTGAATGTGCTTATTTCGAATTTCAACCATAGATCAACGTTTTGCAAAACTTCTATGCGTCACGTTCCACCCAAAAGTAATGAGTTTGAAGGCGAGATCATCCCATGTAGCGACTTTCATCTCGGCACATCCCAACCTTGCGGCTAAGTGACCAGGCTTTTGACACCCCACAAAGACTAGTATCGGGACTCACGGACCTTCGGTTTCAACACCCTTGGATTTCCCGTATATACATAAAATTACAACTTAAAAATGACCCATAGTCATGAAGGATCAAAGCATATTTAAATTTAAGAAGCAAAGATTTTCCCTATATTTATTAATTCACGTTTACTACACTTAATATAATTACACATCCATTAAACTAATGAAATCCTCGACCTTTTAGAAGGCCGCAACATCGATTGTGAGCTGGCAAGATGCAGCAAACTTTTATCAGTCTCGGATAATTACTATGTGCCTTATTTAGAAGACTGCAACATCGGTTGTGAGCCGGCAAGATGCAGTAAACTTTTATCAGCCCACAGTTTATATTATTACCTTATTCATCATTTTTTTTCATTTCATATTTATTTTACACTTTATTTCACGATATATAGAGAAGACTTCTTTTTTGAAAATTTAAGTATAAATTTGAGCTAAGACTAAAATTATTGCTATCGACTACATCTCAAAAATTGTTGATTTAAGTTTAATTTCCAAAAATAGCACGTATTATTAGTCCGGTTAGGAGCTTACGGGAGAAAAAGCCACAAATTACACACATAAGCTTGTAAGATTTCCAAATAATCCTTGTTTAGCATCCAACTCATAGTTAACTCTATCATTTTTCATTCTTCGTAAAGATCCGCGAATGCTTAGTCTAAAAGTTAAGGAACAACTAGAGCCAACACGCTCGAATCGAGTCAAAATTTAAATCTTATTCTACCACAGGAAAGTCAAAATTTATGAACAAAACACGTTAATTTGTTTTAATTGGAAAATTTTCAACAATTTTTTCATTTTTTTGGTATTTTGGTGGTAAAAACGGGATTACATGAAAACAACGATTACAGGCACAATCAAATCGATAGATCCCCCCCATACTAGAACTGAACATTGTCCTCAATGTTTTACAAAGGGTCTCTATGTAAATCTAAGGCCGTTTATTAAGTATGCCAAAAAGATAAAACGTTGTAGTCCCATAATATTTGATAATTGAATTTCCCAAAATGAAGCTGAGGATTTAAAGCTCTTGTAAACGAAGGAAAAAACCACGAGCACGAGAGGCTTCAAAAATCCAGGACAATCCTGGACAATCATCACAAAAACACAAGCAAACGAGAATGGAAGAGGCATACCTCCTCACGTTACAAAACACTTATTCATTACTACCATTAATATTAGGATAAGCATGGGTTGCCACCCATGAAGCGCTTGTTTAAGGTCACTTAGCTTGACCCGTCCCCAAATTCATTGGTCCTTGGGGAAGGTTTGGAGATCCGGGACAACCATTTATGGTACGTCCCCTCCAAAATAGTACTTAAGTCTATGACCGTTCACCTTGAAGTTTGGCCCGTCGGTTTGAGATAACTTGACGGTGCCATAAGGGTACACATGGGAAATGGTGAATGGTCCGGTCCAACGGGTTTTAAGTTTACCTGAAAAAATCTTCAATCGAGAATTAAAAAGAAGGACTCGGTCACCAACGTTGAAAACACGGTTTTTGATTTTGGAGTCGTGGATCTTCTTTGTCTTCTCTTTGTAAATCAAAGAGTTCTCATAGGCTTTATCACGAAGTTCATTTAATTCATTTGAGTGAGTTGGAAACACAAAAGTTCGGTCCACTTCCCGAAGTTGTAATAGGTCTTAGCTCGTAGATTGTATAATGTTAAGTATAGAAGCTAATCTGGCCCAAGGCTCATGGGAAGCTCATCATAGCCCATGGGTCGGCCATCATGTAGCTATATAAGCCCTCTCCTAGCTATGGAGAGGAGTTGGTTGTTTCATTTTCCATGTTTTTTCATATAGTAATAACATCATCCATTCCACCACTTTCTCTCTCAAAACATCACAACCCACATCTCTCTCTCTTGTTCTTGGTTTGGATCATAAGATTACATGTTTCTTCAATTGGTATCAAGAGCCATGGAGTGGTGTGTTTAGTTTCTGTGTTTGTCTTGTGATTTGTGTTCAAAATCTTTATAAAGAACAAAATTTTTGATTCAAATTTTTTGGCGTAAAAACCTTAAAGTTTTCATTTTTATTGTTCCTATAGGGTTAGTAACACTAGTTGTACAAGAACTTTTGCTAAAACCCATTCAAAAATGTGTCTTTTTGAGTTTTGAAAATTTAGGTTTCGTAATAGTTATAACCGAACTAGTGTGTTGTATGTTGGAACCAAATGAGTAAGCCGAACGAGTAAGCCGAACGAGTAAACCGAACGAGTAAGCCGAACGAGTAAACCGAACGAGTAAGCTGAACGAGTAAGCCGAACTAGTCACTTTAGTTGGAACCGAACAAGACCAACCAAACTAGTAACTTTAGTTGGAACCGAACAAGATCAACCGAACTAGTAACCTTAGTTGGAACCGAACAAGATCAACCGAACTAGTATTTTTTCTTTGATAACCGAATAAGAAGGACTGAACTAGGTCTTCTTTGACAACCGAACAAAAAGGATCGAACGAGGTTTTCTTTGATAACCGAACTAGAAGGACCGAACTAGTCACTATAAAAAAAAACCAAAATTTCAAATTTCTAAAATTATACGGTTCTTTCTGTGACTTGTAAAATCCCGTGAAACATTAATTTGTTTCCTGGTTTTGTCGAGAATTGTAAAATCCCGTGTAGTTTCAAGAATTTATTCAAGACTCAACAAACACATAACCAAACACAATTTCTTTCCACCACCGATCGATCAAGTTGTAATCTTTTTGATACCACAATGACGACTCTTGCCGATAAGTCACTTCTTTCAAGAGGAGACAACAAACCACCAATGCTTGAAAAACACTTGTAGATTCTGGAAGAGCCAAATGAACTGAATAATGTTGAATAGACTTTACATGGAAGAATGATTCTTGCCTTTGTTTGAAAAAAGTGACCATCTCATATTTGGCCTTCAAATCACTGAGGAAGGAGTAACAGAGGCTTAAGGCATATAATTGAACTGACAATACCCCTAAACCCGCGAAGCCATTCAGCATGATTGTGAATCATCAAAGCAATAAACATCATTCTCCAAGGCCTTCCAACTGAAATCTATGCTCTTGTGAGTCAACATCGTGTTTGCAAAAGATCTTTGGAGATAAGATTAAACCTGTTAATGCAAGGAACCGCGTTAACAAAACAAGAACAAAATGTAAGTTGCATATGGAATTCGATAAGTTTCACTACAAAAAAGGAAGTCGAAACATGGAGTACTACTTGAGGTTCACCTGTTACTCAATGAATACTGAAGCATCTACAAGATTTCCATTTTGACAATATCAAGTTAAACACCAAGTTTTAACACAAGGGAACACTCTTCCTAATGAATGGAGCAATTTGTTACTGATGTAAATTGGTCAAAGACTTGCATACTACCAATGTTGATGCAGCTCATGCTTACCTGCAACAACACGAAAGACATCAAATGAAGTTCGTTAGATGCATGAACAGCAACATCCGATCCTCTGCTTTAGTTGCATCCTCACCAATTAACCTCCGTCAACTTATCACTCTCATCTACACACTCACTCCCGAACTCTCACTTCAACATCATATTTTTCACCATATTCGCTTGTACACGTCTGTAACAACCTATCGGACACACAATTCACAACAGTCAAGTCAACACCTCATATCATTCACTTATCCATCAAATGAGTACCAATCCTTAATTCACCACAACATTTATTCTTCACAATCATCCATCCCACAATTGGAATATGCTCCCACAACTTACCAACATCAACAATATATGAATTTTCCCAACCAGACTCCAGGATCTAAATGTTCTCTGTGTACCAAAAAGGGAGTAATCCAATGATGCGATCAATCACATGAAGTCATTCTTACTTGCTGTTGTCAACATCACGCGGTATCCTACTACCAACAAACAGCTAAGGACTAACTTCGTCAAACCCTCGTCAACAAAGCTACTAGCTATGATGGAAAAGTAACTGTGCAACCTGTTTAGGGGAGACAAACTACTTATGCTGCTGGAACAACAAGAAAATACACACCTAGAGCAAGTGGAAGCAACACAGGGAAACAACGGACTGTCATCTGTTACAATTGCAAAGGGGAGGGTCATATTGCCAAGCAGTGTACTAAGCCCAAGAGAAAAAGGGATGAAACGTGGTTCAATGATAAAGTGTTATTGGTTCAAGCTCAAGCAAGTGGTCAAGTTTTAATAGAGGAAGAAATAGCATTTTTGCAAGATATCCAGGACTTCCTGACACTCAAACCTATCAGACTGACATTACCCACAATGCTGCTTATCAAGCCAATGATCTGGATGCCTATGACTCTGATTATGATGAACTTAACTCAGCCAATATTGCTCTCATTGCGAATCTTTCTAGGAATGGCTCAGATGCACTCACTGAGGTACATAATTCGGATAATCTGACCTATGATTTAATCAATCAAAGTAAGCAGATAATGACGTCTTCTGAATAGTCTAATGATGTGAATCAGACATAAACTGAAATAACCAGTGATAGCAATATCATACCTTATTCTCAGTATCTGTGTGAAACACAACAGGAAATTGTCTAGAATTCTAACTCTTCTGCTCAACAAGATGTCCTGATATTATCTATGTTTGAACAATTAAATACCCAAGTGATGAACTGCACCAATGTTAATCTGGAATATAAAAGTGCCAATAAAGCTTTGACTAACGCGAGCTTGACAGATATAATACAGAAAAAGTTAAAGATTTTGGAAGAAATGCAAAATGTTTAGAACAGTTTTTTCAGGATCAAAAGAACATATGCGAGATTGAACTTCTTAAGCAAACCTTTCTGAACTAGTGCAAGAAAAGGATTCTTTAAATGAAAACAAATTCGATCTCAAAAATAATTTTAAAAGGGAAGAATCTAGAAATATTGATAGAGAAATTGCTTTAGAAAAGAAAATTAAAGCAACTTTGATAATATCAATTTCAGAAAGAGGTAATGCTGCGCAAAGTGTTCATATGATGACTTAAATCCACAATTTGTTAGAATCATTCCACGAAACACGCTATCAGGTTTTGAAAAAACCCTTTCTATCTGAAGAAAGTTTCGTAGTCAAAAGGCCAAAACTGTATGACGGGAATGTCATTCTTAAAATGGATGCTATTGTGATTCCTGATTCTGATGAGACATTAATGCTTTGTGAAGAGAGTCGTTCAAAAATGCTTTTAAAGAACAAGATCCAATGGTTGTAAAACATAAAGTGAACACTAAACCTATTAATTATGTTATTCTTAATAACGATTACAACAAACGATTTGTTCGACAATCTGATTTATATAGAGAACATGCCTATTGGAAAGCGACTTTGGTCCCACCTTTAGACCCATCTCCTTCTTCCACAACCAATAAAGTTGAGGTTCCAAAAGAATTTCCTAAAGTGAGTATGGTGAATACTAGCTTGAAAGAGCTTAAACGCCATCTTGCTGTCATTGATCAGGTAGTCCCAAAGAAAGACCAACTGCCGACAGCTTCACTTAGGCACGTGGGGAGGTTTGAACATACAAGGCATTTTTTTCAAGATAAATTATTCAGTTTATAAAATATTAAAAGATACTCAATAACTCAATCAATACTTGGTTGATGAACTTGCCGATGTCCAAAAAGTCTTTTATCAAATGGAACAGGCTGTCGAACAACATCGCTTGGAGTCCAGAACTTTCGAAGTTAAAATGAATCAAGTTTTGAGTGAAAATGAATGACTCTTGGCACAAGCCATTGATTATGATATTGTAAAAACTGTTGTGAATTTGTCTGTGAATGATGGTTGTGAAACTGTGAATAAATGTCAAAAGTGTCTCGAACTCAAGACTGAGCTTCTCAACAAAAAGGATGTTGTTGATAAAGAAACTTAACGATAAACTTTGTAAGAGTTTTACAACTCTTGGAAAAACATTGCATCACTTGAACGTATTCCCCAACTTAATCAAGAAATTTTCAACAGACAAACAACATTTTAGATCTAAAATGTCCAAGAGTTACATCATTCTTTGAATTAATAAATTGAGAGCTCAGTCTCCAAGAGAAAGACACAATCATGTCAAGTTGTAAAAAAAAGCAAATTAAGTCCTTAAAAAAAGGAAAAATGGATGATAGTAAAGTCAAAATGACATGGATGAAAATGAGACTCATAACATTGTATTGGAACGATAGAGGACACAACTTGTTGCTGAGATGAGCATGTTGAAACAGACTTATAAGCAACTTTATAATCGTTAAACCAAAACGTGTTCAATCAAAAGAACAATGTATGCCGTTAATCAAACAAGGTCCAATATAAAGGTCTTGAGTGGAAATTTTTGATTTAAATGCAAAACTTCAGGAACAAGGTTTGGTCCTAGCAGCCCTAAAAAATGAATTAAGGAAACTTAAAGGAAAAGCTTTAGATAAGGAGGCTATTGAGACCCACTCTGTTGATCCAAAAGTGTCTAAGGATAATATGGAACCAATCACGCCCAAATTGTTGAAAAAGGACTGCTCACTCCTCTTATATTAAGCACCCTCAGGAAGAAGGCTGTCCTAAGATATAAGTCGAACATGTAAAAGCTAATTATCCTCAAGATTTACATTAGAGTCTGCTTTAGCATACCAAAGTCATTCAGGATTTGCTTTTCACACATAAGTAGACTTTGCCCTAGCATCAACAATTTTAATCCTCAATTAGTTGCGGTCACACCGAGGAAAAAGGACAAGAAAGTTAGGTTTGTCGAATCACTCACATCTACAGAAAACACAAAAACAGACTCGACCTCAAACATAGTTTCTAACAAGCATGTGTTGCATTCTACAGGAGTAAGACTTTCTGCTAGTGCTAGCAGATCACAGCCTTCAGGCAATACCAGTAATGATAAGATTCAGCAAACACCAAGTAGTAATTCGAAGAATAAAGTAGAAGCTCACTCTAGGAACGTTAAATCTAGTTTGAATACAAAGGAATATTTACCTTAAAGTTAAAGCGATCTGCGTCTGTTCAGAATTCCAAGAAACATGAAATAATTCTGATTAGTAGTCTTTATTAAACATGATGATTGCATGTCTTCTGTAAATTGTGTGTTTCTAATTCCTAATGAATGGAAGTGAATTTTGATGCTATAAACCTAAGAAGAGAAAATCTAAGAAAGAGATTTGGAAACCAACAGGAAAAGTGTTCACTAAGATAGGATATATTTGGAGACCTACCGGTCAGGACCTTCACTATTGTAGGAAATGCGTGCCCTTTAACTAGGATTTTACCACTACTAATGAAGTGCCTTCTAGGAAACAATAGTTCTAGAATCTGAATCACCCAAACCTGTGGTTAATTTGGTATACTCAAGGAAACCTAGGAAGAATAAGAATACTGAGTCCGTTAGCAAAACTAAGGTTATTAAACCAATATCTGCTAACAAACAGGAACCCAGTAAATCCTGGGGATCCACAAAAACCAATGTTCCATCTACTTCTCTTAATGAATGCAGGTTGTCCAAATCGTCCTCTGGTATTTGGACTCCGGTTGCTCGAAGCACATGACCGGAGATCGCTCTCAGCTCACCAATTTCATCAGTAAATTCTTGGGTACAGTCAAATTCAGAAATGATCAAGTTGCAAAGATAATGGGTTATGGAGACTATCAGATTAGGAATGTTACTATTTCAAGGGTTTATTACGTTGAAGGACTTGGGCATAATCTATTTTTCTGTGGGACAATTATGTGATTACCAATCTCCTCGAAGTGGCCTTGTCGTCAAACAACACTTGCTTCATTTCGCAATCTAGAATGGTGTTTGATTTATTGACGGGAATCACTAGGGATAATCTTTAAAACACTCTCACTTGGAATATGATTGGCATCCTCTCTCCCATTTGTCTATTGTCATAGGCTTCTAAAACCAAGTCTTGTGTTATGGCATCGTCGTTAATCTGACTTGAACTTTGTGCTAATTAATCATCCTTGCAAGACATCGGACTTGTCCGAGGTCTCCCTAAGCTCAAGTTTGAAAAGGATCACTTATGTTTTGCATGTGCAATAGGCAAAAGTTCAAAGAAACCCCACAAACTAACCCAAATCTGAGGACACCAATCAAGAAAAACTATATATGTTGCATATGGATCTGTGTGGTCCAATGCGTGTCCGCAAGTGTCCAATGAAAAGAAGTACATCCTCATATTGTCGACGGATTACTCTCGATTTACATGGGTAAAATGCTTACGATCAAAAGATGAAGCTCCAGCTTTTATTATCACACATTTGAAGATGATCAAGTACGTCTTAATGGAAACCGCCGTCGCATCAAACAAATAATGAACTGGTTTTGTTAATTCAACATTGCGTGACTGTGATTATGAGAAGGTTGGCATCTCTCCATGAAAACATCAGTTGCAACGCTCTGCTCCACAGCAAATTGGTGTTGTTGAAAGATGAAATCGTACGCTCATTGAAGCAATCCCGTACTATGTTAACTTTTTACAAAAAAGCCTTTATTTCTATTGTCGAAGCAGTTGCCACAACATCCTGTTATACCCAAAAACAATCCATGATAACGTCGTTCGTCATGTAAAACACCATACGAGCTTTTACACGACAAAACCTCCCGATCTATCATATCTTCATGTTGTTTGGTGCACTCTGCTACCCAAACGAGAAGTATAAGTATGGTAAAGAATTTGGGTAAGGTATAACCGAAGGCTGTCATGGGTATTTTCATTGGCTAAGCACACCACCGAAGAAAGCATCCGGATTTACAAACGACGTACAGACGAAAAATAGAAACAGTCACATGATGACTTTGATGAGCTAACCGAAGCTATGAGGCTTCTGAACACAAGCAGTTTCAGGACTCCGCACATACATAGTGATATGACCACTTGTAACAAATCAGTTCATCAGGACTCGATGCCAAACACTCCACCTTCCACACATTTGAACCAACCACGATATCTGTGACTGTGATAAGTTGTTTTAACCAATGTTTGATGAGTCACTAATCCCCCACCATATGTTGATTTACAAGAACCAAGAATTCGATTTGCTTCCCTATTCCTAATTATTGCAACCTGAACATGTTGTATCACTGGTCACCTTCCTCAACTACAGTAGATCAGATGCACCACACCAAGTAACTCTCATACACACAATAAACTCGAACTCTGTTAATCATTTCTCATGATGTTGAAGAAGATAATCATATATTAAAGTCGTACATATTGGTAATGAACCGTACTTTTGGCATTCCAATTCCAGAAGTTTGCTTCTGTCAATCCAAAACATTCGGATTGTTAATCATATATTGTGCCTCCCGATCATCATAGTTTCTGAACACAATAGCAAATGTACCTTAAGGAACTCACCCACTTGAGAATATAATCAGGTGATCCTCGACATACCAGTTTCCATACGACTACAACTCCATGAACAAGCCTTATTCTGCTACTATGATGCCTTCTCTCATCAGTCGAACCTAAGAACTACAAAGACGCATTAACTCAAGCATGTTGGATTGAAGCTATGCAAGAGGAACTTAATGAATTTGGAACGTCTTGAATTTTGGGAACATGTTCCTCTCTCCTCCAAAAAAAAGCATTAACATCACTCTTAAGTGGATCTATAAGTTAAGCTTGACGAGTTAGGATGTATTTCTAAAAACAATGGCTCTCGGTTGGTCGCTCTGTTATCGTCAAGAAGAGGAATCGATTTTGAAGAGTCTTTCGCTTCCGGTTGCAAGATTAGAGGCTATAACGAATTTTTTCTAGCGTTTGCTGCTCATAGGAACTTGTCGTCTTCAAATGGATGTGAAGACTGCGATTCTGATAGTAATCTACGGAAGAGGTTTATGTTACCAACCGGATGGATTTTGTAAATTCAGACAAACCTAACTACGGTACAGAAGATTAAGAAGCCTTTACAAATGGGTTGAAACAAGCTCCACTCGCGTGGTATGATATGTTTCTTCATTCCTGATATCCAATGGACTTCTCAAAGTCTTAGTTGATCCTACTCTGTATCATATTCCGTAGAAAAGCAAGGGACTAACTATACCGATACAATATAGTCCTATGACATTATCGTTGTTGCATCTACTCCTGGAACTTTGTGATCTATTCGCTAAAATCATTTGTTCAAAAATTCAAGAGTCAATGATGGGTAAAATTCATTGTTCAGACTACAGATTTCTCAAATCCCAGAGGCATCTTCATAAACTAATTTAGATATGCTCTTGAACACTAAAGAAAACATTGCTTTGAATCTTGTGACCCATGTGTATACTCCATGGTGGATAAATCCAAACTAGATAGGAAAAAAGAAGGGAAAGCTGTAGATATCCGTCACACATCGTGTAGATTAGCAACCCTCCTTTATCTTACAGCCAGTAGATACCTGACCTACAATTTGCTATAATTCATCTGTGCCTGGTACAGGCTCGTCCTACCGAAAAAGCACTTAAATAATGCCATAAAAAGGATTTCTTTCTGTATCTAAAAGGAACCGTACATCGGGACTTTGTATCCGAAATGGATTCTTCCATTGCACTAACAGCATATGTCATATGCGGAAACATGAATGGTTTGTCAAGATACACTCGTAGCACAATCTGGTAGTAAATACAACTTTTTTTGGGTAGGCTAGACTTGTGAGCTGGTCGTCTAAAAGGCAGAAAAGCGCTGCGATAAACCAGAACATAACTGAAATAATTGCTTTGTCCGGTTGTTTTGACTCAAGTCCTTTGATGAGATTAACAACTTAACCACTATGGCTATTGTATTCAATAAAATTCCAATGTACTGTTATAAACAAAAGCGCAATTGCCTTAATGCTGCATCAACGTTCAACATTTCCCGATCCAAGCAAATAGATAACCAGATATCACTTACATCAAAGGAGCATGTTGAAAATGGTGTGATCGAACTTTACTTTGTCAATACGGAGTATCAATTGGCGGACATCTTCACTAAAGCTCTTGGCCGAGAAAGAATTGAATTTCTAATCAACAAGCTGGGTATGCGAAGTTTTACGCCGGAGACTCTGAAAATGTTGGCAGATGACGTTGACGAATAGTGGTGGTACCTATTCGAATATCCTTTGTATCATATGTATATAATATAACTCAGAAAAACCAAAAATATTTTCTTTTTATATAAACTTTTCAAAAACAAAATACAAAATTAAAAAATGAGAAAAATACAAAAAGAAGTTTTCAAATGGCATGTCTTCTGAAAATCGATAACATTTACGGTCTTAGAAATGTCATTCAACAATGATACGAGCCTGTAAATGAAGTTCGAGCAGAAGTTTCTAATGTTTTCAAAACATGCCAAATGGCTTGCTATTATTTCAGATAGTAACCCGCTTTTCACCTTGAGGAAAACATGTCGTCTAAAAGACAGTTGTTCCTAACAACGGGAATTTATTATCGGGCATGGTCTACTCTATGTCCATGCAAAGGCTTGTGATTACTTTGCATCACAACCCGTGCTTCCTTTATACAAATTAATGCACGTGTTAGTGCATTTATTTGTCAAAATAAGAGAAATCTTATTTTTATTGGTAAAAAGTTGTCTTCACAATGAATCAGTGTTTTCAGTAATAACAAAAAGATTTTCACAGACAATTCGACCACTCACTCAATGACAACAGCTCTTTAAATAGAAAACGGGTCATTATTTGAGGGGGAGAATGCGTCATCAAATAATCTTTTAAAAGGTCTTTCAAAATAAGTCACGGAATAAACGGATAAAGTTTCTAGTAATGACGGATCACAATTTAAGGGTGTAATTTGAATTTTAGACTACACGATCTTAAGATTCATTTGTTCAACATTATGGACATATTGCAATTTAAACTTAGTTATTCCACAGAAAGATTTAAGCTTATCAATTCTTCGAACATAATCTCAAGTATATTTGCGTACGTAGGTTTTTGCTGAATCGAGGTATCGAAACCAGCAAGGGGGAAGGAATAGATATACAAGAAATATAATAAGTTCACGTGATAGATTCATACCCTAATCTCATTTTAAGGTTCAGTCTTCCGTGAAAGACAAATGTCATCAAACCAGAGAGAAAATCCAGTGTTTAACTTGTTACTTTCGGGTGCACTATTTCAACTACATGAGGGTAGAGATATCTTGTGATTTCAAGTATGCATCATTTAACATACTAGGGGGAAGTGTTGTAAGAATATTTATTCTAAGCGTGAGAAGATTGGTTACTGATTCAATTAATGCTTCCTTTAACGGTCAATCACTAAGTTTATTTATAAAAGGAGGTATAAATATTGAAAAAGAGGTACATATAGGTATGATAAGTATGATGATTCCTTCAGTTAGTCAGTATCCGGCTAGAAGAAATGTGTACATTTGGGACTTAGTTGACTTAGGTGTTATCATTTCGACTACTTAGAGGGAATAATTGTGACATCCGGGACTTAATTGACTTTGGTGTTACAATTTATATCATAAATATCATGTAAGGAGAAATGCGGACATCCGGGACTTAATTGTCTTTGGTGTTTCAGTTTCGAATTAATTGTGTACTTCAGATATTTGAGTTTCATATATCAAGACCTCTTTACACGGCTTGCAAGAAAGATTTGAATCTACTCAAGATCAGATTGCTGGTTTAGGGGGAAGCTAAGACAACATCAACACCGACATCACCAACCACACAAGCTCAAGTTACATATGTTTCTGAATCTGTTTCATACTCGAAGCTTGACTTTCATAACTTGGAAAGAAAGTTGAAGCAATGCCGAAGAGTGCTTGGACAGAGAAAGATCAAATCTATATCTTCCTGAAAGAAAGAAGGTTAATGAGGAGCTTCGAAATGTTCGTTGGTGGGAGATTGTACGAAGGAGACTTATGACTGCTTCAAAGGACCATATGATTTATCATATGTTGTTCTCATAAGGTCAATCCTCGTAAATAATTTTATCTTGTGAATATGTTAATAACTAGTTTATAGATTTTTGTGAAAATAAATAGTGCTGTAGTACAAAATTTACCAAGAATTTCTTAGTAAATTCAAAATCTTTCAAATAATTGTACTCGGCACCATCTTATAAACCCTCAAAAGTTGAGGGGGAGCAATAATATGTTCCATTCTGCTAGAATACATCATTTTGTCCCCGAACGGTTAATCAATTGATATCCAAAATATCAAGGGATTAACATTTTGGATAAGGGGAGAAAATGTGATTAACCTGGACTTAATGTATATTGACAGAAGTAATCAATTAAAATGGACTCGATGCACTCCACACTTAGCATGTACTACGATTACGATGCACATGTTAAGGGGGAGCTTTTAGTGATGATTAAAAACATTCAAAGTGTAAACCTTTTGATATTTATATCAAACACTTTGAATGAATTTTTCAATGATTTTGGTTTGTAATGGTGATGGAATACCCTAAAAGACCGACCATGTACTTAATTTTATGGAGTTATAAGGTGGTTAGGTATAGGTATTCAAATCCCATGATCCAGCCAGAACCGGAGGGATCTACCCAGGGATATCCACTAGTTAGTGTAGAAGTCCTTAGGTATGATTAAAAAGGAGAAAAAGTGAGAATCGGGAATAATGCCGACTGAGATGGAGCTAACACTGGAACAAACCCAACAAGGTGTTAGTTATGAAGTCTCGGTAAGCATTGAAGGGGTTGAAGAATGAAAAAGAAATGTAAGGATAAAGGGTGAAAAGAAAGAAGCCCTCCATACACTTAGGCAGAAACCGGGTCAATACATATGCTGTCAGAAACACTTAGGTGTTGTCTGACATTGAAGACAGTCATGGACCCAGTGACGCTATGCACAAACCCCTCCCAGCCACTCAAAGTCGGAAAGACTTTGTTTCAAAACTCACGGAGATACACTCATTTCTATTGACTTTCTCACTCCGAGTTAGTTGATATTGAAAAGGTGGCACTCAGCTCCAGCCTCCGATCACTAAAATTAAAAGTGCACTATTGAGTCTAGAGCCAAAAGAGATCATCCATTAATCTCATTAGGACACTTGTCATAATTTAGCTTGTTATCTCACACAATGTGAATATCAAGTAATATCATTAGAGTCCTACGCAAGATCCTTGTGATTTTGCCAGAACATCCGAGTGATACTTAGGTATTCACAATGAAGATGGAAATCCTGCTTGAGCCAACATCAAACAAGCTCATGGTAGGTGACTTGTGCGATTCTTATGAATCAAGCTTGTGACAACTGGAAAGCAACAATGGTGCGATTCTTTATGAATCAAACTTGTTCCAGGTTATGGATCAACGGTTAAAGAATTTTGAATTGCTTAAAACTCTCGATGTGTCACAAAACCACTTTAGCAAGTGACACGTCGATTGATTTTCAAATCGATTTTCTATATCAATCGGTGAGATAGTAACTCACTGGTTCACTCTTATCGTGCTGTCTGCTTTGAGACGTTCCGATAATGAGAACATGCTGAGTACGATGAATCTAATACTTATGTGTTAGAAAGATTCAATACTACAGCTGGAAATCCTGTCAAGAAGATTCTTCTTAAATTGAATCTATCTGATCACAGGTCGATCCTCACGGATTTGAAGGTTACTCCAACCAAACCTGGGCGAATGACAAAGCCATATTCGTCCCCCCGCTTTATTGCTAACTGTTTTTATGCAGGCTATTTAAAGATGGTGGTGGAGGTTCCTGATTCCAGCTGACTCACAAGATCCATAGCCACATGCTCATACCCGATAGACAAACATAAGGACTTCATGAAAGGCTCAAATACATATTTCAAGACTTCCGCTACTCTGATAACGAACGTCTTTCTCGAAGTGACGAAGTATTATAGTTAACGAATCTCAAGAAAGACGTAGCATTAAAGTTTTTCAAGACAACCATTCAAGAAAGGTATGAGCATGTTGGTTCAGAAATCACAAATCCACAAGATGGCAAAGTTTCAAGATGGCGAAGAGATTGTGCTTGGTTGATGATCTCAAGATGCTCAAGATCACAATGTCAAATACAAGTTCAAGGAACAAGCTCAATCCAGAAATCAATGATCACTACAACATACTCACAGGAGAATGTCAAAAGGACGAGCTAAAGACTAAAGACAAAGCATTGTATGCTAGGCTTAAAGTTTTGTAAAATGGAGTGACCTCCCTTAGGGGGAGATTGTTGGAAACACAAAAAGTGTCGGTCACTTTCAAGTAGTAATAGGCCTTAGCTCGTAGATTGTTTCATGTTTAGTATAGAAGCTAATCCGGCCCAAGGCCCATGGGAAGCCCATCATAGCCCATGGGCCGGCCATCATGTAACTATATAAGCCCTCTCCTAGCCTTGGAGAGGGGTTGGTTGTTTTCATTTCTTCCATATTTCCACATAGTAATAACATCATCCATTCCATCACTTTCTCTATCTAAACATCACAACCCACATCTCTCTCTTGTTCTTGGTTTAGATCATAAGATTACATGTTTCTTCAGTACCTATCCCTTGCTCTAAACAGGGAGTACAAGTGCTCAAATGAGCTTAATCTACAAGCTTTGGCTTGTAAATAACAAGCCAGTAAAGTCCAATAAGCCCTTCCCGTATTGGCTTATCATCCATATGAGCTAGAATTTATTCACCTTAACCAGTAACTTTTTGTAACTAAAAAACCAACTCAAATAAGCTCAGGAAAGCTTATTTGAGCTAATAGTACCCTTAAAAGAACAATGTAGCTTAAAAGTAGCATATTGACACCTTATTGAACAAAATTTACATATGAGAAAAAGAAAATTTAAGCTCAAACAGAATTTTATTTATATAGAAATGATTATAAAGCTTTAAAAAGTAAGATTAGAATAAGCATAATAATAAGCTAAACTAATTAAGCTACAACTTCTAAAAAGCTACTCTAAAACTACTCCTACTCTAGATGCCTGATACTGTGTGTTGAGACCTCCTTTTATAGGCGTGTAAAGAACCTTCTAGCATCTTAGACGCTCCCCCCTTATTCAATCCTGACCTTTGAATCAATTCCAATCATTAATCAACCCTTGGATCACGTACACGTTAAATCCACCAATAGAAATGCCCCGGATCGCCAGCGTGTCAAGTAACTGTCAGACGTGGCAGGGTTTCCTTCTAGAAGCGATTTTAGAGAGCGTGGGATTGGGTGAAAAAGGATTAAACTCGTGCGTGTGTTATGTGTAAAAGAGGGTGGAGGGAAACGGATGAACAAACAATAACTTTGACTTTTCTTTTGACCCGTGTTTATAAAAATGTTAGGCTAGGTGGATATGGATTTGGGATTCGGTTATTGTTTGAGCTAGGAAGTGAATTAGTGGGAAGTGTTATATAACACTTTAACGAGTGTTAAGACTATTTGGTTTTTGTAGTGTAAATTTTAACGACCGTTAGTCCTTTTGATGTTTTAAGGACTAATGGTGTTATTTACTTTGACGGTTTTGGGATTTTTGGGGTTTAAGGACTTGTATTGGGTCTTTCCTCGATAAATGCACACTTTGCCCTCGGCTTTTCACGCTCTTTCATTCTCGTGTCTGGTTTTGTCCTTTTTGGGCTTGTTTTTGGTCTTTTTGTCCTATATCCGTTCCCTGCACAAGAATAACACAAAACACACAATATACAACGTAATTTTGTCCTTTTGTGGTCTTTTTGGCCTAATATAGTGTACAAATGGTATGTGTAAATTAACACATACCAAATTCCGTCATACTAAGATATTGCCGTGTCCTCACGCAATGTAATTAATATACACTTAAAACTAAAAATTCCAATCCCTCTAAACTAATCATTTCGAAAAGTAGCTAAGTGCTCATCTAAAGGGATTAAGAATTCAATAGTTAAGAAATGACCCATTTTTCCATTTTCAACATTTTTCCATTTTTTATGCTTTTTTTATAACTTTCCATACTTTAACACTTCATAACATTATGCTTTTATTATTCTTGATAATACTTAGGATCATGGAACAAAAATAAATTCATCGTCCCCAACTTTCACTTTTCCATACTAAGCTTAAAAATAAGATCATTGCCAAATATAAGTCATGATACTAACACTACTCATAAATATTAATTGTGTATTACTTTTCCTTCCTTATTCCTAATTTTGTATCTCAAGATTTTATTTTTGTCATATACCCGAAGGCTCTTTAAGATTTGTTTCGATATTTATTATATCAAAAAATAAAGCGGGACGGTTGAAGATAAAAATTAGCTTCAACCCCTATCCTTGAAAACCGATGAGGTCCACGTCGAGGTGACCGAAATTTGGCTTTTATTAGGCTACTTAACTTAACTTATGTCATATGCCCTAAGGCTCTTTAAGACATAAATCAAGTGAGATTTAATTTGCACCATATACCATAAGGCTCTTTAAGGTACAAACAAATCATTAATTAAACATGATTCAAACATTCATACCATATACCCTAAGGCTCTTTAAGGTATGAACATTTTAATCACTTACGCCATATACCCTTAGGCTCTTTAAGGCATAAGTAATCTCATGATTAACTCTACTTACCCCATATACCCTAAGGCTCTTTAAGGAGTAAGTAAAACAATTATTCATATGATATATATAGTATGCCAAATTCTGAATCCCGATATGTACCAATTTTATTGGCATCGTCTTCCAAGTTAGTGAAAATTCACTAAAGATTAAGTTGAACCGGACAACCTTATTTTTTAAACATTATTAATATAAAAGTGAAACAAGCTAATGGAAGAAAAAGCCACAATTAATACTTATGAGCTTGAAAGAAAACCAACTATTCTACGTTTAATACCATGACTTATAATTAACACTATCATTTCTCGTTCTTCACAATTTAAAATTTCTAATAAAGAAACTCGTGAATGCTTAGCCTAATAAATCGATCTTTGCATATTTAAAATCAATTATAGGAACTTGCAAAATCTTGACTTTTTTAAGCTAGACTTGCTTTTTTTAGCTCCTTGTATAAAAGATTAGCAAATTTTAATCTATTTATGTTAAGGAGAAAGCTAAGATATAAAACCGGTCGGGTCAAAAATTATTTCTCGTTCTCACCTTTATTTGTGTCACAACACTTATTTCATCACGTTATTCCAACATTTATC
This sequence comes from Tanacetum coccineum, assembly GCA_026074375.1. NCBI lineage: Eukaryota > Viridiplantae > Streptophyta > Magnoliopsida > Asterales > Asteraceae > Tanacetum > Tanacetum coccineum. Next base: position 25,913 of record BQNB010078335.1, read on the forward strand.
ACTTTATCATTTACAATTTTTTTTAAATTTTGCCATTTTCACATAAATCACATATTTTTTGTGGAAAAACGGGTTACGTTAGAACAACGGTCGCAGGTATAATCAAATCGATAGATTCCCCCCATACTAAAACTATACATTGTCCTTAATGTGAGATTAATACCCCCATACTAATTTCAATGCATAATCTTTTATATAAAGGAGGTTTCTACGCAAATCTAAAGCCGTTTATTAAGTATGCTAAAAATAAACGTTAGTCGATAAGATTTAGGATATTGGATTCCCTAAATGAAGCTGGCGAAGGATTTGGAGATCGAGTGACAATGGACAAAATACCGAGCACGAGAGCCTTCAAAATCCGGGCAATCCTGGATAAACATCACAAACAACAAAATATGAAACACGAGAAAGGAAGAGGCGAGCCCCCTCACATCAAATGTTAGAAAATAGATAAGAAGATAAAAACGCTTGTTTTTGTTAACCGAGTCACGAGCTTGACTTGACCCCGAATTAAGTTGTCCATGGGGGAGCAAATGGAAGAGAAAATCTCAATCGGGCTTTCATTAATGTTTGGATAAACATTAAAGCACATGAAAGTTCCATCCCGATGAGATGCCACCGGCTCTAAGTGGAGATGACGGGGTCAAAAATGGTGTCTTCACTCCCGGTGGAGAGAAGTAAAGGAGAAACCTCAGGGTAGGTGAGATACGATAGAAAAGTCCGAATGAAAAATGTGAAGGAATCGTTATCTTCAACATTTGGAGAAAAACAATCTCACCTCCCCCTGGGTCAAAACATTCATCTTCATTAAGCTCATCAAAATTGTTTATCACGGCCGTATCGGGCTCAATGTCAAAGGTAAAATGCTCATACTCGGGAATAGGATCATCGTTAAGTAAGTTGTCAAGAAAAATAATATCCCCTTCTGAGTCATAATCACTCTCAATACCCGGTGGTATCGAGTTTTCCGGAACAAGATATGTATCAACCTCCTCTATAAGAAATTCATTATCCACAACGGGAATAGGAGAAGAGGAGGGATATTCGAGCACAAAAGGAATAGAAGGAATAAGATTCAATGCTTCGATCTTTTCAATAAGAAGATTGACATTTAATAATTTCTCACGAAGAATTTCGTCCTCGATTTGAAGAATATCAATATTAATCGCTCATTCTTCTTCATCAAAATCGTCTTCATCAATTTCCTATAAAATTGGATCAATAAGATCGAGTTCACCGGCGAACTCCTCGGGAAGAAAATCAATTTTAGGAGATGTGATCGAAATATCTCGACTAAGCAAAGAGTCAATAAGTCCACATTCGGCATCAAAATGATCATTATCACAAAACGACACATCACAAATATCGCCAGAAATACCCTTGGACTCACTTGGGATTGAGACAAGGTTCTTAACACTAGACTTTATTACTTCGTCTGATTCCGTTTCCAGAATAGTGCTAAGATGCTCGTCCCCCATACTTAGAGAGTTATCAGGTTCCTCGGTTGGTAAGTCGGGTGTGATTGCTTTAGACGATCTATATATAATAGTATACTCATCATCATCAACCATAGGAAAATTCCAATTTAGAAGAAAACTTTGAGTTGCCTGCTCTTCTTGTTTTGGTTGAATTCCATTAAGAATTTTCAAATCATTCATAAGTTTAAGTAGCAATTCTTGCATAACCTCAGGTTGATTCTGCTCTTCTTCCACAGCTTGCTTAATTTTAAGAAATCTCTCCTCAGCTAGCAATAAAGCCATGCACTTGTCTTTAGGAGGTATATGATCATACTCATTTAAAAAGGCTTGAATAGTTTCCATTAAGTTTTCTCTGGCTTTCAAAATTTCCACACTCGTTTCTTGAGGAGGATGAAACTCTCCTTCCAAAGCGGATATCACTATAGTTTTTGGTTGCTCTTCAAATTCTTTAACACTTTCCTCAGGAGGTTGATGCATGTCGTAATACTGCGGGGGTTGAATTTGGTCAAAACCGGAAGAATTAGTATAAAAATTTTGGTTCATCGGTTGACACCGGAAAGTCTCATGAGGACCCCCGCAATTATCACAACAAAGAAAACTTGGTGAATTATGTGAATAATAATTATCATTATTGTTTTGATTGTAACACGATTCCTGCTCATAGACAAGTGGGAATCGTGGTGGACAATTATAGCCATAATGAGAATTGTTTCCACATAACTCGCACAATTATATGTCTCGTACTGGGGTTGTGGAGTGTAGTCAGAAAAGTTCGGAGACTCGTTGTACGAATTCGGATTTGGATCACAAGCAGATGAATTTCTAGCTCTCGAAGCGCAAATCAAACAAAATCCACCATTTAACGGGCTTTCACACTCGCAACAAGTGACTGGCTTTCCACCTTCATAAGTGCAGTTCATACAAGTTCCATCATTAAGATTGAAACCACACTGCTGGCACGTACAAAGATAACAATAGAAGCCAACACACGGTTGTCCACACCCCATACACTCGCTTTGTTCGAATGACGACATAATAAAGAATTAAACGAAATTAGAGGGTTGAGAAAATAAGAATTAAATGGATAAGAGGATAAAGAGGAATATTTTTAGATTTTTCAAATAACACATAAGGAAAAATAATAATACAAATAAGAAAGAAAAATTTCTTTTGATAACCGAAAGTTAAACATGCACGGTAGCTCTCTAAAAATACGTACAAGAAAGCGGAGGAGCTGGTAAGCGTGAGGCGCTTTTTAGAACAACCCTTCTCCTTTTAGGTGATGTTCTTAGGATCAAACCCGCCTTAAACTTCCCTTATAGTTCGTAACCTAGAGGTGAGCCGAAACAACAATTAACAAACGATTATTTTTAATATTAAAGAAAAATAGAAGTGTAAAATATTTTTTTATTTTTATAGTTTTATAAAGAAAATATTCACAATTGAAAACGATAACTTCACGAGGAAGGGTCTTCAAAACACTAATCCTCGAACGAAACACGATAATCGTACACATTTCCCCGGCAGCGGGGCCAAAAATTGATTACGTCCCAAACACACTATATATAATATAATATATAAGGATGTAAACAATAATAGTATAGTAAGTATAAAAATGACTTTACTTTAAAAGTTTCAAAATTTTTTTCCTACAAACTACATGACAAAATAAAATTTTCTAAAAAAGAAAAATATTTTTTTTGATAATTTTTGTATTTTTTATGAATTAAATAAACTTTTAACGAAATTAAATTATAAAAAATATTAAATGACTACGAAAAATTCTGAAATTTTTTCTAAAAATACTATACCTTATGACAGTCCTACGAAAAATAAGAAACAAAAGTTTGGCTTATAAATAAGCCCCGAAATAAGCTGTTACAGCTTTATAAGCTTATAAGCCAAAACACCCTTAAGTAATAAAGCCCTTGAGTCTTTAACGAAAAAGACCCAAGGGCGCAGTGGTAAGGAGTGTTATAAAAGGGGGTTTGTATCGAGAGGTCACGGGTTCGAGTCTTGCTCACCCGGACCTCTTGTCTTTCCCCCTTTTTTTATTTTTCCTAAAAGTCTAGGGTAGAAATTGTAAAAGAGGAAAGTAAAGGGTAGGCGGGCAAACTATTATGAATTTACACTACAATGAAAACGGGTACCCCTGAACTAATGAGAAAATACCATTTAAACCCTACGATCTAGCTTATTTTTGGCTTATTGAAAAAGTGAGATTTAGCAAAAACTTAAAACTACAAAGTTGTTAAAGAGCTTATTCTAAACAACATTAACAAAGACACTTTTGACTTTTGTCCACAGAATAAGCTAAAAATCTAGCTTTTTGCTACTGTTCACAGAAACTAAGCTTGAAACAACTTATCTAGTTTATAGCTTATTTCAAGCTTATTTCTTGAAGAAAATGAAAAACAAAAGAAGCTATTTAGAGATTAAGATGTGAACTAAAGGTATCTAAACAAAAATTACTAAGTATTAACAAATTTAGCAAGAAAATTAAGATGAAAAAGTGCAAGTTTTAGGCTTAAACTGTTATAAGCTTTTTCAAATAAGCTAAACTGCTTATTTCTAATCTTCAAAAGCTAAAACTTTGGAAATAAGCTATGCTATTTGCTTTGAACAAATCTAGATAAAAAGTTTTTCAAAATTTAATCTAGAATTGAAAATGCAAAATGCAATAAGCTGAAGTCCAAATAGGCTGCTAAGCTACTTTTGAGAGGTAAAATAAGCTAGGACAAAAACTGATTAAGGAAACTTTAGAGCTTTTCTTTGTTAAGCTACTAGAGACCTACACAAATGCTTAATTCCTAAACCTAACTCCTACTTATTAATACTAAAAAGGACTTAGAAAAAGTGCCTAGCAACAACAGCTTAAACTGTTGTTGCTGATGTAGTTGACACCAACTACTAGTGCAGACCAAATTATGTAATAAGAACTCTTTAATTCTCCTAACTATATGTATCTAAGCATACATTAACTAGTCTAAAACATTAGGAAGCTATGAAACACTAAATCATAAAATCACTTTCCTGTTAAAACTCCCCTGGTGCAAATGAAAATTCTTTAAGCTCAAAACTCATAACTACTTCAAACTAAACTTTAAAAACTATTCTAAACTTAGTGAAATCACTAAACTCAACTAAATGAAAGAGTTTGACAAAATGCTGTTGACTTTAAGAGTC
>BQNB010078336.1:0-30576 GCA_026074375.1 Tanacetum coccineum
TCCTTAAAACAAGTATCCATCAACACAACAAACGTAAATTCATCCGGATTCACACTCTTTTCACTCATACTGTTATAAACCTCTTCCGCCTTACCCAACAACCCGTTCTCGCACAAATGAAAATTCAAAAGATTAAAATACTTTATGTTATGTAAGAAAACTAATTAAGGATTATATAAAATTACTTATGCCGAATTATATATGTAATTAATTATTTATATATTACAAAATTAATTAAATAAAATATGGATAAATATATAATAATTATGTAAATAATAAAACCTGATTTTAATCCATTTGAAATGCCATAGGACTCGGCCAAACCTTTTATGTACATCTCTTTTACATTTTTAAATTGTTAAATCTTAAAACAAAAACAAACCGAACCCTAAAATAATAAAAGAGGCGGCATACAATTTTTCCAAGGCTTGTTCGATTTTTCTAAGATCAATTGAAAGCTAAGGAGTGTGGGAAAAATAGTGGGAAGCTTTGGGAGTGCTTGATTCAATTTTTGGTATTGCTTTGGGTTCGAAAATCATAACCGGGTACATAAAATCATAAAATCATCAAGGCCCATAAAAGGTAATTTTATAACTTATGTTTCATCATATTAATATGTTATAAACCTGAGAAAAATGTCCATGCACTTTATTTTGATTTTATAAATTGAAACATATTCAAAACCCTAATTTAGAAATGAAAATGAAATCGGCATATAAAATATTTGTAAAATTTATTTTATATTTTTCTGGGGTTGTTCATATCTCATATAACTCAGAAAAATTGTTGGAAAAATTTATAAGTGATTCAAATAATTATTGGAGATTTACTTGTCTTTGCCGATTTCGAAAATAAGGGAAAAAGGAAAGAAAATGGTTAAAATGAATTAGGGTTAGGGTTTTACTATTTTTTCCAGGTGTAATTAATTCCAATTATTGGGAAATAATTGTGTTTGTGATTGGGGAAAATTTAATTAGGGTTTTGTGAATTAATTAGTTAGCCGATTGGCTATTTAAAAGTATAAGGACTTGTTTTGTAATTTATGAAACTATGGGGTCTATTTTATACATGTTATTATATTTAATATATTCTGTATAAAATAAGTTGGGGGGTATAAAAGGTCATATTGATATTATTTTGGATTTAAAATGGTTAATTACATATAATAAGTAATTAGAAATTAATTAATTAAAATAGAGGGACTGAAATTGTAAATTCTGAAAAGTATAAGGTTTGGTTAGTATTTAATGTATAAAGTATGATTTTGTCATATTTGAATCTATAAGGGCTTGTTTTGTAATTATGGATAATTAAAGATAATGTTTAATTAATTAATAAACCAAAAGGACTAAATATGTAAATTATGTAAAATTAAGGGTTTGACTTGTAAATACAGAAAATGGAAGGTATAATCTGAATAAAATGTGAAACTTTGATATTTACTCTTTTAACCTTGAAAATTGTTGACTTTGCGTATTAAACCCTAAAATATGGAAAGCTGTCATATTTAACCCTAAACTTGTGAGGTTGACATAGTAAGTCCCTAAGCTATTTAAAATACTTAATAGAATCTCAAATGATGAATATTACTAATTTTGGAAAGTTACTAAAAATGGAAAGTTACTAAAAATGGAAAGTTACTAAAAATGGAAAGTTTCTAAAAATAGAAAGTATAACTTAAATGAATGGTTTGTAATTCGAATTCATCATTTCTTTAGGTTCGGTCAAGAGGGAGTGATTGTGATATTCCTGTGGTGTTCTCTTTGATTTTGCTTTGCTTCGGAATAAGGTACAGATATTCTGACCTTATCGTTAAGGTTTCTCATGACATATTCCTCTCTATCTTTGATTTGTTTTCCTTGATTTGGCTTTGCTTCGGAATAAGGTACAGATATTCTGACCTTATCGTTAAGGTTTCTCATGCAAATATTCCTCTCTATCTTTGATTTCTTATGTGATTTGCTACATTGTAGAGCTTTTTTTTTGGCTTTCTTATATTGATCTGTTATTATGTTTCATTTGAACCCTACTATGCTACCTTTGATTTTTGAACCTTTGATATTTGAACCTTTGATTATTTGAACCTTTGGTTTGAACATTTGGATGATACCGATTGAAAAGAACTTTGATATGACTTTGCTATTGAACATGTCAGTTTAGAACCAAGCATATTTTGTTTCCTAGCAATGAAGGTAACATGGCCGTGTCATTGATGCACCTTTGGCATGACTCATGTTTGTGTGGGTGTGTGATTTCTCACACACGTCCAACCATTTGATATATATGTGCACTATGAAGGACTTTATGTGTTTATAGGGCGTATGGTGCATCACTAGATTTTGGTTTTGTAGTTCGATGGATTATGACCTTATGATATTTTAGTTATTTGTGTGCTGATGTTTGGGTGACAATCCTCGTCTTTCACATTTGGAGCTCGGCGATACAGGGTTACCTATGATATGATTTGTTTGTGTTGGTGATTTGAGACTTAACTTATTTAATTCTCTGATTCATCTTACTTACTCTATGATTTGATCTTATGATATCATGTCTTACCTTTATATGTGTAATGCATTTGATCATGTATTGTGATATCCTTTGTAACTTGTATTCGTATCCTTTAATTTCCGTTTATCTTTTGCTATTCGAACTATATATATATGTTCATGGGCTTTGTAAGTCAGCCGCACTTTCTGTTCATGCTGGCAGGTATTCTAAGCTAGGAGCTGGGGTTTGCTTTTAGATTATGAGTGCTGGTGTGGAGTATGTACCCTAGTTAATATTAGTTTTGATATATGAATTGTTTCTTTCAAGACATTTGTTATTCTCGTTTTTGGATAGTCTATCATTTGAGAACCTTATGTATCTTTAAGTCGGTTGACTTATTCCTTTGGTTATTATTTGTGAATTCACAGCTGTTTTGTTTATGCTTGTGTTATGATTATGAATGCTTTTGATGTCACACCATATTTGTAATACTTCTACCCTTTTGGGTCGGGGCGTTACAACTATAATGGTAGAAGGATTAGAAAGTACAGGGAAAAACTTAGTTTTCGTTGTTAGAGATGTCTACGTATTTGTAGGCAGCTTCACCTACATGATAGATTTTGTGGTATTGGAAGACATCAGAGAATTTATTCAGATAAATAAGGCTAAAGTTGTAATGGGTAAACCCTTTAGGAAAATCTCTAAACTCGAATATGATTGCGCTAAGGGATTAATGTCTTTCAATAGGATCTTTGATAACTACACATTCGAAATGCCCCGCACTATACTTAGGTTTAAACGTTGGGGGCACATTTCATGGAGTAAGATTCCACCCATCCTCGTGTTGAGTCAAAGAGATCTAACTAACGGGTTAAAGAATGCGTACAAAAAGAACAAATTTATGTACAAAAATTATTTGAACCTAGGTCTCGAATACCAAGTGGATGAAAGTATGAAAGAATGGATCATTTATGGTCACGTGAGCATTCATGAAGTCAAGTAAGGACGTGTGACTTCGAGTCTAGCAACAAGACTCATAAATAAAGAAAAGCGCTTCTTGGGAGGCAACCTAATGTTTATTTTTTTCCGCACTTAGGAGTGTCGTGTGTTGTAATTCTTTATTGTTTGTTTTATTATGTTTGAATGAATTTTGTAATCATGCTTTGTTTGTTTATAACTTCGTCTTATTTGCAATCAAATGTATTTTGCAACAAAATAAGTGTAGGGGAATATATCTGGTTTTTAAGAACCAAATTCAAACATTTAAAATAAATTGTTTAGATTAATTCGCGTTAGTTTCGAGTCATATGATTGTAACGATTAATTCCAGGTTTTTATGTTGTGCTTTCTTCAGATTTAACTAATAAAATTGTGTGCGGGAAATTTTTCATTAAAACGAAGAATAATTTTTCACAGACGTTGGAGACGGTGTCGGGATTAACACCCGATGGCGTCGCATCTCTAGGAATGTAAAAATTCAAATTTTTTTAGTATTTTTGAAAAATAAAATGAGCAATATTTAAAATATGTAATTTTTTTGTAAATATGCATAAACCTATGATTATATCATTACTCTCATCCTATCTATACTGCTTTTATAGAGTCAAAACCCTAAACTCTCATTTTATTTATATATATCCCGCCGATTTTATGCTTGGTGTAGTTGTTTTTGTCTTTAATTATAGGTTATATTTGACGAGAAGAAGCTTGGAAGTTATTAGGAAGTTTTACTAGACAATTCTTGGAGGACGATTTAACCAGCTATCGCATGTTTCTTCTCCATTATTGAGCAACAGAGGGGAGTATTAGTTTCTTTTCCTTGTTTTCTTATCCCTTTATTCGCTTTTATGGGTACTTTTATAGAACATTGGGGACAATGTTCAACTTAAGTGTAGGAGGAAATAAGCCTTAGAAACTATTCTTTCACTTGTCATTTGCTTGTTCCTTAAAATGATGGGTAATATATCAAGACATAGCATAAAAAGGTAATTTTGACCCAATTTTTTTTTATAACACATACAAACGAAAACCAAGTATTAATAGCTTCTCATGAATAGGAATGTGTATGACTAGCGCAAAAACCCTCAAAATTCCACCCAAAAAATGTAAGGTTCTCCTTTAGATCTTTAGGAATTCGGGTACCCATTAGTGATACCCAACATAGTTTATACCTTTAGCTTTCTCGAGTTAAGGTTCGAATGCAGTCATATGTGTCTATTCTATCGTTACAGATGTATACGTATGGTATTTGTCGCCTTTTCTGGAGCATTGGTATCGGTATTAAATTATATGAGTGTACCGGTAGTATATTAAATTCTAGAACTTGTTTTTGTGATGCATCCCGAGACCGCATAGTAAGTATTAGGATTTGCTAGATAAGAGGCATTAGAATTAACCCATGTTTTAAACTTGTAATTGTTATTATGGTCACACCGACTATATAACTATCCCACACCCTTACCATGCACTCATTTTTAGTGCAAGATACACCTAGTACAATCCTCCGAGCCTATCCTTTTTCACAGTTCTCGTAATTTTCTAGTTAAGCCGGACTATTAATGAAGAGCATTATCACCCTTAAACCAATCGATACACCCAAATCGCCTTAGCCTACCTTGTATGTACTCACCTTTAGTACATTATTGTTTTAACCCAAGTTAATTATTTGAGTACACGGCTGCTAAGTCCTTATCCTTGTAAATACATTTTTAGGACGATTGGGATTCATGGTAGTATTCATCTTATGAAGAATAGGGGAAGAAGTAATTTATTACCCCCTATAGAGCTTAATAAGCTCCATGTTATTTTGATCCACCTCAAATCGGGTCATTAGTTAGATGATAAATAATCGAGTATGTAAAAGTTCAAGTGTAGGGGTGTATCTATAAACCCCCATGATGTATTATATGTTTAAGCAATGACAGGGCAAAAGTGTAAGAAAAAAAGAAATGTATATAAAAAAAGAGTAAAAAAATATACGGGTTGTCATTCGCTTATGTCTATGTTTATATTAGAGTTAAGAAAAGAAAAAGAAAGAGATTGGTGTAGAGTTTTGTAGAGTTTGTATATTTTGTCCGAGTCTTTGGCTTAGCAACCAAACCAACGTGTATTCTTATAAATAATTAGCTAACCCTTCCACTCTAAATTCACCCAAAGTCACCACCCAAATGTATCTCATCCGTTTCCGTTTCCATTAATGTTATCTTACACCTACACCCCACAACCCTTTAAAAGACCTCTTAGATAGTAATGAATAATGCTTGCGCCTAGCGGTAGAGGTTTGATCCTTTACCAAGCCTATGGTAATTTATATGCTATGACAGGTAATGAGTGTTGATTTTTCGTTTCCCTATTATGTTATAATTTATTATACACCCGAGTGAAAGAGAGAATCCCAAACACTTATGTGAGGTGCTAGTATATACTTTCCGTGCTTTTAATTACGAGGTCTAGAAGTTGTGTTGTAAAATAATTTCAAAGAGTAGGTTAAATAACTCTCATATTACTATTGTCTAGGTAGAAAAGCCCATTTGCTTGAGGACAAGCAAATCCCAAGTGTAGGGGTATTTGATGAGGTGTCATTTTATACACTATTTCGGGGTCATTTAACCCCTTAAATCATGCAAATATGCCTAGATAATGTGCTTAATCGTTTGTTTTCAGGTTTTTAGCACTTGGATGGCTTTTAGAGGAAATACACGTGACTTGGGATCATTTGGAGAAGAAAATGACAAGATTACGGACCTACACCAAATCTCTTGAAGACTTATGCAAACAGTGGCTGGAGACGGCGTCGCAGGCATAAAGCGACGCCGTCGTGATCTATATAGTGATGGCGTCATGAATTTGCCGACGGCGTCCGGACGTGGCCGACTTAAAGAGGATCTCATAATCATTTACATGGCGACGGCGTCAGGATTACAAGGCGACGTCGTCGCATCGATATCTCTATAAATATAAAGCCATTTTTAGGGTTTTATGTGTGTAACTTTGGGATAACTTTGTATAAACCTAGGGAGACGAACCCTAGTCATTTTAGGAGCGTCATAGGTTGTTTTTAGGGCCTCAAAACCCTATTGTACTACCTTGAATCCATGTTTTAATCAAGTAAGGTTATTTATCATTAATCATTCAATATGTCTATGTGTTGTTTGATTGATTTATCTACTTGCTTTATTTATAACATGCGAGGCTAAACCCTCCTTTGTATTTATCTATGATTGCATGAAACTTAGGTTGTAGATCCTTTTGATGTTGCTTCTTGTTGATGAACATGCGCGTTAGGCTTTAGAAAACTAGCTTTTATCTGTATCACTGTTGATATGTCTAGAGAAACGCGAGTAGTGTAAAAAGGATACCATCGGTAACAGTCTTCATACTACCTTACCCACTATATGGTTGATCCCTCTTAAGTTATTTCACATGCATTTAATATACTCTTAGGGGCCTTGTAATAGTCTTCATACTACCTTACTTGTGCGTTGCCTTAACGGAATATTAAATAGACGGCGGGTTCGTGTAATCCGTTCATGACCTAGGAAATACTTACACAGATCATCACAAGTGTGACAAAGCAACGGATCTAGGAGAAGCAATCTGAGGAGTAGTGCATGATTAGGTAAATACATTTACTTATCATAAAAGTTATCACCAGTAGATTAGATATTAATTAGTTTAGTTATTAGTTAAACAAACCAACCTCTCAAACCATAGATTTACCTGCTTTCTTATAAATATAAAAACACAAAAATAATCTTCTCTCAACCTCTAGAATTCTGTTAGACCGTGATCAAGCCTTCCCAACCTATTCCCCTAGAGAACGATAACAACCCCCGAGTCTTGCCTATACTACACTGCAACGATTAGGTACACTGCCTAGGGGATTGTAAAACTTCCTGTGAAGTCTTCGCAACCCTCACATCATTGAGCTAGGTCTAGGTGTCGGTCGTGACCCCTTTAGTAAGAAATTGATCTGGTCTTCAAGCTCAAGAAGTCTTCGGTCATGTGTTTTCGAGGTGCTTTGAGGTGTAGAAATAGCCCTGACCGGTTTGACGAAATCTTTTGAATCATTCCATCTCTCATGGTCGTAGAGAGCAAGGTTCTCAATGATTTCCCATGATTCATCGGCATTTTTATCGTGGATTTTACCGCTGGCGGCGCAGTCAATCTCGCACTTAAGATGAAAGGAGACACGATCATAAAAATTTGAATTAAAAGCTAGCGATCGACGCCATGATGAGGGTCTTTTTGGAGTAAGTCCTTGAAACGAGTCCATGCTTCTGAGAGAGATTCTCCTTGATGTTGTTGGAACATAAGGATGTCATTGCGGAGTTTTGCAGACCTTCTCGTTGGAAAGAATTAAGCAAGGAAACGAGTATTAAGATCCTCCCATGTGGTGATGGATCCTGCTGGAAGACGTTCAAGCCAATTGCTAGCTTGATCGCAAAGGGAAAATTGAAATAAACGCAATCGCGTTCTTTCTCTATTTTCACCATTAAGGTCAAGTGAGTCTACTAGTTTAAGAAAATCCTTTAGGTGTTGGTTTGGATCCTCGGACCAAAGTCCGTGGAATGAGCATCCGTTTTGCACCAATCGGACGGTGTCAGATCGAAGAGGCACTACATTGTTCCCTTCGAGGAGCTCAATGGTGTTCCGGTAGCCTTCGTGGCTAGGTTTAGAGTAATCTCTAAGAGTACGGATAGGATTCGTGTCTCCCATGATGGTTGACGAGAATGGATTACAAAATAAATAACACAAAGAAAAGATAGACTAAGAAAAGGCTAATGTACTGGAATTAAAATTCTCACTTGATAAGAATCAAACGAGTAGAACTAAGTTAAACAATGATCGAAACCTAACTATTCCCCGACAACGGCGCCAAAAACTTGATGCGAAGTTTGTGAAGACTTCATAAGAAGTTTTACAATCCCCTAGACAGTGTACCTAGTCGTTGTAGTATAGTATGGGCAAGACACGAGGGTTGTTATCGTTCTCTAGGGGAATAGGTTGGGAAGGCTCAAACACGGTCTAACAGAATTCTAAGGGGTTGAGAGAAGATTCTTTTTGTGTTTTTATATTTATAAGAAGGCAAGTAAATATCATGGTTTGAGAGGTTGGTTTGATTAACTAATAATTAAACTAAATATAATCTATATTACTCGTGATAACTTTATGATAAAAAGATATATTTACCTAATCATGCACTACTCCTCAGATTGCTTCTTTTAGATCTGTTGCTTTGTCACACTTGTGATGATCTGTGTACATATTTCCTAAGTCATGAACAAATTACACGAACTCGCCGTCTATTTAATATTCCGTTAAGGCAACGCACAAGTAAGGTAGTATAAAGACTATTACAAGGCCCCTAAGAGTATATTAAATGCATGTGAAATGTCTTAAGAGGGATCAACCATATTAGGGGTAAGGTATTATGAAGACTGTTACCGATGATATCCTTTCTACACACTCGCGTTTCTTTAGACGTCTATGCCAATTTAATATCTTATGTCTAGTTTTCTACAGCCTAACGCGCACATCCATAAAAAAGAAGCAACATCAAAAGGATCTACAACCTAAGTTTTATGCAATCATAACTAAATACAAAGGAGGGTTTAGCCTAACATGCTATAAAGAAAGCAAGAGCATAAATCAACCACACAACACATAGACATATTGAATGATTAATGATAAATAATCTTACTTGATAAAAAACATGGATTAAAGGTAGTTACAATAGGATTTTAAGACCCTAAAAATGACCTAAAAAGCTGCTAGAAAGACTAGGGTTCGTCTCCTTAAAGTTATATAAAGTTACACACTTAAAACCCTAAAATTGGTTTTGTATATATAGTGAAAATGGTGCGACGACATCGCTTTGAAGTTGTGACGCCATCGCCACGTGAATGATTCTAGATCCTCTAAAAGTCGACCACGTCCTGAAGCTGTCGCTTTATAATGGCGACCCCGTCTCCACGCTCTGTATGCACAATTCTTTATGATTTTTGGTGTAGATTTGTAATCTTGCCCGTTTCTTCTCCAAATGAGCCCAAGTCACGTGTATATCCTTCAAATGCCATCCAAGTGCTAAAAACCTGAAAAAAATGATTAAGCCTATAATCTGGGTATATTTGCATGATTTAGGGGGTTAAATGGCCCCGAAATAGTGTATAAAATGACACCTCATTAATTATCATTCAATCCCCATTCTTATTCCGCAAACAATGGGGTATAATTCTTAATAAGATTTTATAAAGAGTTAAACGTTGAAAGTTTTATGTCTTTACTTTTAAGTATTTTATCATTAAACAAAACTTTAGATTTTATTACATTACTTAGCTATGAGCTAGTTTATTATAACTTTCTAGTTATGTAAACAAGTACAAAGTACCAACAACTTTCTATCACATACTTGACTAATACTTAGTAACTTAAATCCTAAGTTGTCTACGTGATCCACATTTTCAATGTTTAGAGAGTCATGAGTAATCGTACCTTTGCCTATGATCTTTCCCTTTAGGTTGCTACCGATGATTACATTACCTCAATCATATGCTTTGTAGGATAAGAAGAGATTCTTGTTCCCGTCATTTCTTTGGAATAACCACTATCCTTGATCCATTCATTGGGCTCCAATACAGCTTTTAAGCATACCTAAATAACAAGACAACTCAAAAACAAAAAAAAAAAATTAAAAAAAAAAAAAAAAAAAAAAAAAAAAAAAAAAAAAAAAAAAAAAAAAAAAAAAAAAAAAAAAAAAAAAAAAAAAAAAAAAAAAAAAAAAAAAAAAAAAATAAACAAAAATAAATAAAAAAAAAATAAAAAAAAAAAAAAAAAATAAAAAAAAAAAAAAAAAAAAAAAAAAAAAAAAAAAAAAAAAAAAACAAAAAAAAAAAAAAAAAAAAAAAAAAAAAAAAAAAAAAAAATAAAAAAAAAAAAAAAAAAAAAAAAAAAAAAAAAAAAAAAAAAAACTAAATAACAAGACAACTCAAAACTTTGGTCCCATTGTCTTATGGGTCCGTTAGTGTTAAATAACCTGTTTACTTGGTTTAAGTACCAGTATAGTGGACAAAAGTTCCATGGCATATAGTTAGGTGTTTGGAAATAGTTGGAGGAGTCATAGTTCCAGCCTATGGAATGATAGTTTGGTTGTTTGTTGTGATAGCTCTTGGGAAAAAGGCGTTTGGTAATGGGTTTAACAACCTTAGGTTAAGGTGTTTTAGGTATAAACTCATTTTTAGTGAGTCCTACACATTGTCTTAAAGTTGGTTTCTATTTTATAAGATTTATAGAAGGTTTTGGCTTTCTGGAAACAACGAACTTAATACGGGAGGCGTTGCGTGCAATCTATGTTGATATGTCTGCAGGTCTCCCGGATCCTTTTGCAGCACTAGCTGGATACACTGGATCCGTGGGTCTGCTGACAGTAGAATACAAAAATGCATTTTTACCTGTTTTGCTTGTTGATGCTTCACTATTTATGAAACCAAGTCCGGTTATGTCATTTGGTGACTTTGTGCTTTTAACATATCATTTACACACCATACTTTTCTCAAACTTTCCAAATTTTAAAATTTTCTCAATGAGTGTTTCTTAGGTGGGTTTGAGTTTTTCTATTTCAAGTCCAAGTTCTAGACAAGATATGCAACCATCATTAATGGCTTTGCTTTTCTCCACATGTTTTATTTTCTCTTTTAGTTCATAAACGTCATTTTCTATAAATTCTCATTTAGTTTTGAAAAATTGTTTTTAGTTATAATTTCCAAGCTTTGTTTACAAAGCTTGTTGTGATCGGGTTGCAATGTGTCATCGTCATTAGACGAATTATAAAAGGATTAATCGGAATGTACCTCGTTTGTTTCTTGAGCCATGAGACAAACTTTGTTTTTTTACTCTTCTTCGTCTTCACCACTATCACTCCATGACCCGCCCAAAAAGGCTTTTGGGGAGGTTTTGGACATTCCCCCGATGAAGTTGTTCGGGTCACCACATCTAGACCACTTTCTTTGACTTGTACTTTTCTTGTTATCTTGTGGCTTTCGAATGGACTTTTTCTCTTCACGACGTTGTCTAACGAACTTGCCTCTATGTCTAAAGAACTTAAAGTCCCTTACGGCTATGACATACTCCTCATCTTCATTACCCGAGTGGAATTATCTTCATCACTTGACTTCATTTTTTCCTTAGGGGGCAATGGACTTATACTTGTCCTTTTTGCCTTTGACAATTTTCGAGTCTTTTTCCATGACCATTTCATACACTTTGAGGTTACGAATTAGTTCGTCAAGAGACAACTATGACAAGTTTTTGGATTCTTCAATTGCGGTTACTTTAGCTCTCCACTTTGGATGTAGTGCGCAAAGAAATTTCCTAATAAAGTTTTTACTAGAAAAAGATTCGTCAAGTTCTTTTAGAGAAGTAATAATAGTATTAAAGCGAGCAAAACCACTATCAATTGACTCGTCTTCAAGGATAGCAAATTGTTCATATTGTTGAACAAGTAAGTAAATTTTGTTATCCTTGACTTGAGAGTTTCCTTGATGGGTAACAATCAATGTTTGCCAAATTTCTTGTGCGGTTTTACACATAATTATTCTTTCTTTGGTAAAGCATTATAAAGCATCATTTTAGCCTCATTATTTTTGGTAAGCATTTTCTTGTGTATACCTTCATACCTACTACGTGGTATGACCTCATCTTGACCCGTGGTCGTATTTCTAACCGAAGGTACATAATCACCATCAAACATTATATACCAAAGATCTATATCCTTAGATTTCACATAACTTTCAAAATAGTTTTTCCAATGTATAAATCCATTAGATTCAAAAAGAGATGGTCGTTGCATATATTGCCCTTATTTGTAGTTTTTGAATCCATGGATCGATCCAAGTTTTAAAATATAATATATTTTAGAAATCTTGTGTAATGTAGGTCATGATGCCAATTGTGGAAAACTAGAAGGGGGAGGGGTTGAAGAGTTTTATCGTTTTTAATTATATTTTTGAAACTTATATTCGTAATCTTGTGGATATAGATAACAAGCAATAAATAATATATGAACAAGACTATAAATAAGGAATGGAAAAATCAAACCGATGCAAGATCATTTATAGTGGTTCGGCTATGATAACACCTTTTCTCGCCCTACTCCACTCCTTGAGTATCCGACTCGAGAGTTTTAATGCACTATGTCAACAAGCTCCTTCACTGGTAGAGAAACCTTCACAACGTTACTTATACTTTTTCGGGTACTAAGCTAAATACCGAGTTCTAATTCGAGGTAGAACCAAACTAACATCGCTTACACTTTATCCGGTACAATAATGTCTAACACAAACACACATGCTACTGTATATACAATGAATTCAGATATAGAAGTATAATGACAAGCTTCAATGAACTTGAGACTTTGACTTCTTGTACGATGCTTGCTTCGTACGACTTTATGAATGATGAATCACTTAAGATATGGTTATATATACACTGAAAGATGATCAAGGACTGAGAAAATGATGTTATAATACAGTAGAGAATGCATGGGAATGGATAAAAAACAAGTGAACACGACACTTCTATTTATAGGCCAAGGGGCCCAAACTGGGTCATGGCCGGATCCCACTGGATCCCTTTGGAAAGAGATCTGCCCTTCAGTCCGAAGTGATCCGCGGGTTTGTCAGACCCAAGTTCAAAAATGGTTTTTGACAAGACTTGTTATGTCTAGATTCATGAAAATTTCTTTCCAAACATGGAAAGATTATGATGTGACTAAACGAAAAGTCAACTATGTTTATGTCACCCATAATGTAATTATTTATTTTTATTTTACTTTTTACCAAAATAGAAAGTATTTATTTTATTCTTAAAAAAAGTGTCTTGTATGCAATGTGCAAGTAAACTTGATTAGTTTGCAAAAAATAAAATGTGTAAGTAGTCAACAATTGGTTACTTACAGAAGTGTGTAAGTAACTTTGTTTGTATACTTATAAAAAATAAAGTGTGCAAGTTAAACATATAAACTTGTCAAAAATTTAAGTATACTTCTAGTATACTACAATATATGAATAAAAAAATGTTCTTGTCCTTGATCATGACTTGATATATATATATATAAACAATCATCCATTCGTACCTTTAGTGATTGTTATGATGATTAAAAATTTACGTTTAAAACTTATTTATTTTAAACTTTACGTAATACGATTTAATATTTGTCGTCAAAAAACTTAGAAGATCGTAAAATATAAATAAAGTTTTTACACCATTACTTTGTATTAACAAATACCCTTATATTTCCAACATTTTAGGAAAGGCACGTCTTAGTTGCGAGGCTTTTCTTTGTAAGTGGTGTTTTTTCTTCTTTTGAATTTCTTCTTGATTTATTAACAGAAGCTAAAGAATTTTGATCAAAAGAATATTCTAAACATGTAGTAGTGTTCGAACCTACACATAATACACAATGAATGAATCAACGCATATCATTCCCTACAATTTAGATACACGAGCAAGATGATAGAGTAACCAAATGACAACCACAATTTTAAACCAAATTACTACCATAATGTCGACACTTTCATTTGCAAATCAACATGTCTCCAACAAACACTTGAAATAAACTGATTGGTTCATTTTCTGTCTCTTTCTCAGTTATGGGATCAATGGAGTCGAACTTGTAGGAAGTGATAGGCATAAGCATTGATCTATGTTAAGCAAACACCTGAAATAAATCAACAACAAATAAACCAACAATATTTTGAAATTCATCAGAATTTCACAACACATAACTAATGCGGAAATTTAGGCAACAAAAGAAAACATACCAAGTGAACTTGATGATGATGAATTAAAAACATGCAATTGAAGTAGGATAGAAACAATTAATATATTACCCTTTTATACAATAACGAAGCAAACGATCGCGTTTTGAACATGCAAAAACGACGGCGATTAAGGTTTGTGTTGTAACAGTTTAGAGTGGACTTGGGCGAAACCATGTCGTTTAGTTTATGGATGACTTTTTTTTTTGAAAGCATTTAAAGTCATTTAATTATTGTTTCTTTTTATTTATCTTAAACATTGTTTATAAAGGTTGTTTCCACCTACCTTTAGGCATAAGATATGTTGATTAAACTTGTTTTGTCACCATCATTAGCTAATCAAAAGGTGTCATCTAGATATTTCGAACCGCACTTTGTCAACTTCGAGTTTACAGGTTAGCCGTTCGTTGTTATTATGGATAATACGTTCTTTGTTTTGTGTTGTTTTTCTTTTGGTATTTTGATACATAGGAATAAGGTTGTATGTTTTAGGTTGTCTGTTGAATCATAAGATGTTTTTAAAAGATCATAGTGCCGAGGTATTTGCAAAATTTTAAAAATATGGAAATGGGGATAAAAAGGTCCTTGCATGGTTGTTAGTATATGTATATAGCCGCATTTTGTTTTTGGTGGTTGTGTTTTCTAAACATGAATTGTGTATTTTCAATTTTGCAATTTAGTTGTTTGCATCGGTAAAAGGTAATATTTATTTTGTTGAGAAATTTTTAGTCCATTGTAAGAGTGTTAAATTGTTACTGCATGGCTATGGATGTAGGTGTAAGTTCCTGTTTCACTTTTGATCTACCTATTTTCTTCATTTTGGATTCTGCAATGTTGCGTTTTAGTTTATCGGATGAGTTTTGTGATTCTGAGTTCATTTTTTTTGATAAATTGAATTTTTATATTATTCTTGCATGCCTACGGATGTAGGTGTAAGTGGGCGTTTCATTTTTAGTCTTCCTATTTTCCTAATTTTAGGTTATATAATGGTGCATTATACTTTAGTGCTTTAGTTTTTTTTATGGAAGTTTGGTGATTTTAACACATTTTGTGGTTGCCGAAAGGGTTGTCACATTTTTGAAATTGTAGGGAACATTGAGATAAGTTAGATAGGTGGTGTATTTGGTGTGGTCGATTTACGTCTGGAAAGAACGTATTCACGGTAAGGGTAAGATCTTGCTCATCTTTTTGTTTATGTTTTTTTTGTTTATGCGATTTACTGATTTATATGAGGTTTTGCTTTATAATGTTGCTCATGTATGCATGACCGTTATTCAATGATCCCGGATACTTTGAGTTTCATTCATAATTGGCATACTACTGTTGGTGATGTATGTAAGAATGCAATGGCAAATATACCTCAAAGAAAATATGTAAATGTGGCTAGCTTGCCGTCAAACCCAATATGCAGGGGGTGGGGCTTATTTAGGTAAACTGGTGTGATTGAATTGCATGAATCTCATATTGTACAAAGTATGGAAAATTTCGATGCATCGCAACCAATGTTTGCAAATGTGAGTGTTATCTTTTATACGCATGATGGTGGAAGTGCATATTCAAAGCCTACAAATATTGTCCTTCTTTTTAGATGAATTGATAGTTACATTACATGTGAGTTACCTACGCTCAACGACGTAAATGTTATGTCTGAATCACAAGAACTTGTGAAAATGTCAATGCAGCGGACTTACAGTTTTTTTCTCGAGGACGTTTTGTCTTTTTCCAAAAAGACAAATAGGTCGTACGAAATAAAATTTATCAGCCGCAAGTCGCACACAATACAACCACTGGTCTAGCAAAAAATCAAGGTCAACCATGGTCCCCACAATTCATAAAAAACAAAACTGATCAATCACATTCTTAAGTGATCTATAGGCTCTATATAGAACATTCCATATAGAACATTATGTCTTTTTAACATTGTTGATATTCTCGCATTCTTAACTTTTGTCCCTTTAGTTCTAGATCCTTCCTTCATATCTTAAAAAACTCTTCCCTTTTTGTGACTTTCTAGCGTTGTACTGCTCGTTGAGACTTGCATATTCGTATCTGGTGTCGTATGGGTTATACATGTTTGGTGGGTATAAGTTGTACGTATTTTGTTGTGGAGGTACAAATGGTGGGTTTTGGTAATGTTCGGGTTGGTATTGTTGGTTTCCAAAAAGAAACAATGGTCATCGAAAGTTCATTTGTTGGTTTGATGGTGGAGTATTTTTGAGACGGAATGTTTCTTCAGATTTTGGGGGAGTGTTTCGAGTAGTGTTTCGTTGTTAGTCATTTTGTATATAAAATGGTATTGAGAGTAAAGAGTATATAACGTGATGTTGTGTTTCAAAATTTTGAAGTATAAGGGGTATTTATAGGTAATAAAATGGTAGTGGAGAAATTTTTGTTGTTGTTGTAAGACTTGTAGTAGTCATTGGGTGAGGTGACGCGTGGTGCCATCCCCTATCAATGGGCTGACGCGTTCTACCTATCTCACACGTGGTACCATCCCTATCAATGGGGTGACGCGTGACTGAAATCCCTCACCAGCTCTCACGAGCCACCATTGTAAGCAGCCTTACACTTAAACATTATGTCAAATTACATAACATTTAATAAAAAAGTTGTTACATAATATCAAAATTAAACTGAGTATATATAACTCTTTCAAGCCAATACTAATCCATAAACCAATCCATAAAAGAATTGTTTTATAGATTGGCGTTGGCTTGAAAGAGTTATATATAGTCATTTTAATCTTGATATTATGTAATATGATGTAATAAATTTTAAATATAAATGTTATATAATATGTAATTTAATGTAATAATTTCTTAATTTAATATTATGTAATATGATGTAATATCTTTTTGATTTAATGTTATGTAATTTGATTTTAATTTAAGTTCAAAACTTTATGATACACATTTATGGCCTTGAGATGGTGGATAATGTTCACATGTATATTGTTTGTGGGTCGCGTGTCTACACATAACATCAAATTCAAAAGCTATTATATCATATTACATAATATCGAAATTAGAATGGCTATATATAACTCTTTTAAGCAACACCAATCCATAAAACTGTATGGATTGGTGTTGGCTTGAAAGAGTTATATATAGGCATTTTGATTTTGATATTATGTAATGACTTTTAAATTTAATGTTATGTAATAATCTTTTTAAGGGGAAATTGCATATATATCCCTGCAAAAGCTCAAAATTGCGTATATATTCAACTTAAATTCATAATTGCATATACGTAGTATATCATTTCAAAAGCCCAAAAATTGCATATATATCAAACTTAAACTACTAATTGCATATATATCCTTAATAAACTTTTGTAATTGCATATATATATATTTTTAACCTTCATAATTACATATATATCATTTATAAACCTTTAATATGTCTTATATATAAAAAGTTATTTAAAATAATTATGAACTCTAAATTATGATATTTATAATTTTATAAATATCAAAAGTAACATTTTTTTAAAACGTTTGATGTTCGGAGATTTAAAATTAATTTGATATCAAAAGATAATACATCAAAACGATTTTTAAAATCACAAAAAAATTAACTTATATCATATATAATACGAATGCATAAAATAAACTCATCAATATCTATATCATATATAATACGAATGCATGAAATAAACTCATCAATATCTATATCATGATTGTTATATATGTATAAAAAATATAGTATTGTTACAATGAAAGCGTATATTATTACCAACAAGTTTATAAGCAAAGAAAAAATAATTTAATTTTTTTTATAATTATAATTATTATGTATTTTATAGTTGTAAATTTATATTAAATAGTTATTTGTATATATATGCAATTTTAAGTTTAAGTTGGATATATATGTAATTTTTGAGCTTTTAAAAGGACATATATGCAATTTTAAGTTTGAGTTGGATATATATATGCAATTTTGAGCTTTTGAAGGAATATATATGCAATTCCCCCTAATTTGATTGTTTACAAGTTCAAATCTTAATGATACACGTTCATGGCCGGTAGAGGGTGGATAATGTTCACATGGATATTGTTTGTGGGTTGCGTACATACACGTTAAAGACTAAATCTCTTCGAATAACTTGAACATTTTAAATCTTATTTACAATGTGTATGTAGTATTTCGAAACTATTGATATGTGAATCGATTGCCACTAGTTGTATATAAGTTTGTTTGCCCGCGCTTCGCTGCGGGACATTTAGCGGACACGGCTGTGAGGTACGTGTGTGTATTGTTGTTATTTCGAGTGTAACTTTCAAGCTTATTTCCAGAAGAACACTAAAAGATTCAGCAATTCAACATTACATGACTAATTTGTTTTCAAAAAAGTTCTAAATTTATAGAGCACTACTTTAGAGTCCTTCAAAACATAATGAATTTGGTACAACATGAAAACAAAACAAATAATGAGAGGATGAACTTAAGTTTTGAGTCTCGTTCCCGCTCACTGACTCAGCTGAAGTCTATCGAATATTTTGTTGGATTCAATCAGACGATGATTGACTGTTAGACCCAGTTTGATAAATCCACTACAGCAGCTAAGATAAGTCTTCTCCGAATACACTAAATATTATTGCTGAATTTTGTAGCTACTTCGTTACTAAGATATTTCCATTCCGTTGACTTAGTCTCTCCATTTTTTGAGATTTACTCCAATTGGGTCTAAATCTGTTTAGAGTACTCCATTCCAGCAGTTTATGCAAGCACCTGTATGTTGAAGTAAAACATCACAACTTCAGATTTACAAATTTCATCGTATACTCTTTTTTATACAAACTGAAACGGAAGGTATCTTTGAAATATTAAAACCTATGATATGAGTGATGCATCAAATATCATTATAGGATTAATTATCACACTTTTATGCATTGACATCTGTAACTAATGAAAAAAAATACAGGAATATTTAATAAAACAGTTTTGGAGGTCAATGATTAAGCTTTAAAAATACATTTTGGGAAACGTTTAACTTGTTAAAGCACTTAGAACAATCCAGGAAAAAACACAACCTGTTTCAGCTCGTTTATCCGTTTGAGCCTACACATATCGTAGTCATCTAGAGCATATGTTTCATAAACACACTTTTATAGCCAGCTTATGGCTTATTCAGATTTGGGCATATGTTTCGTAAACTCACTTTTATGGCTTATTTTGAAACTTTTTGTCTTATATAAGTTCAAAATAAGCCACAAAAAGTGAGTTTACGAAACATAAGAGAAAAAAATAAGCCATACGCCGACTATATAAGTTGTAATAACAAATGCTATAACCAATTCAACATTAGATTCGGTTGTAACCTATTCTAAGTCTGACGTATTCTTGTGCATTCGATAGCTTTAAAGCAATGGATTGTCGATATGTCAGAAACTCACATCAAATAATAGACTTTTAAAACCATGGTTTTGAGCCTGAAAACAGATAAATAGAAGAAGTTAGTGTGTACCTTCTGTAAAGACGTAGCAAACTTCTTGAAGCTCGATATTTCTGATGTCCAATCAGCCATGTTCGTGGCATATTTTCCAGCTGTCACAAGTTCACAACGGTCGGCCGGATGGATTTCTATTTAAAACAGTTGTTTAAAGCATAGATTAAAAAACAACATTTACAAAAAAGGCAAAAAAATGCAAATAGACTTGTAAAAAAAACATGCGTCCCAACAACCCCAAAAAGACGGCCGAAAAGAAGCAACACGATATAAGTTTAGGCTTGGATACAAAAGTTTTGTTTTTAGCATACATAACAATTATAATCTAAAACAAGTCATCAAAGCACGAAATAGCGGAAGCGATAAACAAAATCAATAATTAACATGCATATAATTAACCGGGTCGAGTTACATCCTTTGGATTCTCGCGAGCACAAGAATCGTTCTTGATAGTAACATTTGTTCTTCGACAATCCCGAATTAGGTTTATGATTTGGGATCAATGAATACCCCTACCCTTTTTGTTATTCATTCATCAAGATTTAACTATAGTGTAGTTAATACCGACGTACATGTACACGACATACAATAACCGAATTAATGCTTATGCTAAGTAAAATAAAACAAACAATTTTTGTTTTGGAAAAACAAAATCCAAAACCCTAGGAAGTGGTGTATTCGGCCGAGCACCAGAAAAAGAAAAAGAAAACAAGTTTAGGGTTACAGCTAATGCACAGAAAGTCTCTATACAAATAACCATCAAAGCCCTTGTTAGAAAAGCCTATGAAACTTGGAGGACAAGTTGGTATGGGATATGTTAACCAAAGCCCCAACCGATCGGACTAATTAACCCAAAAAGGGTGCTACCGGAACCTTTCCGACTTATTTTTTTTCATTCTAGTCCTTTTTACTTGTAATATTTAACGATCGTATTAGTCAAAATCCACGTTAACTACTCTAACTTCCATTAAACATTTAGTTTGTTTTTAATAATTAAAATATAACGTTTTAATATATTAAATTATTATCCAATAATTTCCTTCGATACGTAATGAGTGCAATCCGAGTCTCGAGTTCGATCCTAACACACATCCAACTAATGTTAATGTCCATAAAACTAACAGTTCCCAACTTGGACAAATCTTTAATATTGTGATCACATCGGTATAGCGTCTAGCAACCAACACGAAATAACGCCATTGCCTCTAGTACAATCTCGAGTAAGGTCTCCTGGACAAAACCTTTAATGATACATCTTATTATTATCCTTTTTTTCCTAATACAATGATTGCTAAGGATATGGATCTTAGACATAATCCTTAATTAACAATTCTGTTTCTTTCTTTCTCGTTTTATCTGATTGAGCAAGATTACCCAAAATTCTTCTAATTATTCTAGAAAAACTTGTGTGGCCCACCATACATCTTACAATCCCACGAGGGGCCCCAAGTTGTATAAACTTCAAAACAAATTTGAAGGAAACAAATCCCTTATTGACTACATCAAGCCAAAACTTATGAATTTTGCAACACTTCTGAAAACATAATCCGTATAACTACCAGTTACGTATAGCGTTTAAATGCTTCACAAGAAATGCACTGCGACCATGACAGATTTCCTGGTATCTCAAGTCAAGGAAAAACTATTTAATGAATTTACTTAATGAACTAGATCCATAAAGTACAATCATATAAGTTAGGGAAATCCTAATATTCAATTCATCGAATACATCCAAATTTGGCATGTAATCACATCAATATACATTCAATTATATTCCGAACATAATTTTAGATTTGTCCTTAATTTAATAATATTCCCAAATCAATAATTGACAACGGAAAACGTTTAAAAAATTTCATTATTCAAGGATTATAAACATGCAAAATAGATACAAAAAATAATACAAAAATAAACACAACCAATATTTTATTTCATCAATAATAATGTTTACAATATCCTTTAACCAAATACTAATCACAGTATGCATGAAACTACTAGCTAATTGAAGTCTCTCCCAAATTCCCAATGGCATGATCAGTAACCTTTCCTCTAGATAAAGCCTTAGTGAAATGATCACTAAGTTATCATCTGTGTAACTTTTAATATTTGATTTCATACTCTCGACTTGTTCTCGAAACGAAGTGATACACCGTAGAATATTTCCTGGCGCCTTCATTATATCCAGAATCTTAGGCGAATAGGATTGCAGCAGAGTGGTCCAATTTACAATACAAATAATAGCCTTTTATTGAAGGCCTCACACCAAGATCTCCAACATATTCCTAATCCCAAACAGCCTCCATTGCAACTTTGAAGCCCAGCCATGTAAATCAGCTATGCTGTAGACAACGCAATCGGTTGTCTGCTTTTTTGCTCTTCCATCAACTGCTCCTCCATTGACGACATAAGGACATTAACCCGTCAAAGAATCGTATCAATCTTTAATCACATGCCCAGGACGCATCACAGAACCCTGTAACATTAAGTCTTGTATGTGGTTTCCCTCCAGTACACTAAAACCTATCTCTCGTCCTCAGAATACACCAGAATATGTGTTAACAGCAACCCAAAGTGAGCTTCCCTGGATTCTGTTGAATCAGACTGACCAAGTTTTTAAAGCAAACGCCCCATCTGCGTCGTTGTGTATCTAACAGCATACATAATAGATCCTACATCCGCAGCATAAGGTACTTTCCTTCATGTAAGCCACCTCTTCAGGTGTTAAGCACACAATCTCATTACTTAATTCCATTTTGACTTCCATTGGCAATTAACCTTTCTTAGAGTTATGCATATTGGAATTTCTCAATATTTGTCAATGGTAAGCACTTTGAACTAAGTCCAATTAACACGCTTAGATCTATCTATATAGATTGTTGAATTCCCAAGATGTATGCGAGCTACTCCAAAAATCCTTCATAGAAAAACACTTTTCCAAGATAATCCTTAACTTCTTTAGTCTTGGAACGTTGTTTCCATGAAATAATATTCATCAACATATAGAATCAAGATACTACATTACTCGCCCACTAGTCTATTGCGATATACACATGCTCATCAACGATTTGAGTAAATCCAAACTTCTTGATTTCCTCATCAAATCGTTTATTCCATTGACGTGATGCTTGCTTCAAACCATAAATAGATCTTTGAAGTTTGCATACACGGTTTGGATATCTTGGATTAACATACCCTTCAGGTTGCTCCATATAGATGTCTTCATCTAAGCGACCATTCAGGAAGGCAGTTTTAACATCCATTTGCCAAATCTCATAATCATAGTACATCTGCTATAGCTATGATAATCCTAATACTCCAAGAGGATTGCTACAAGAGAAAATGTCTCCTCGTAGTCAATCCCATAGGTTTGAGTATGGCCTTTAGCTACCAGACGAGCTTTATAGGTGTGTACTTGACCATCCATGTCAGTCTTCTTCTTGAATAGCCACTTACTCCTTACTATTTTAGCATTGGGAGGAGGGTCTACTTCAGTCCAGACTTCATTAACTTTCATGAGTTCATTTCCTCATCCCATTTCACCTTGCAAATTAACCCTTATCAGGTCCAAGCATGGCAGCGTTTTATAATTAGCAAGTTCTCCAAGATCCCTACTATCATCATCTCAAAACCTCCATTTTAGGACATAGACGGGTGTTGGGTGCACGTGTAGGCTTTCACAGATCTACGGATAGGAATTAATTTCCTGGTGGAGGACCCAGACTTTCAGGTTTCTAACTGAATGTCGCTAGTGTTTTCAGAAAGGTAATGTATCCATAGATCAATCTTTCTCACATCATAATTTTCTCCCACTGAATTCTTGAGATATGAGATCTCTTTCAAGAAAATCTCCATACCTAGCAACAATTATTTTGTTTTCAGATGGAAAATAAAAGGAGTAACCCATAGTTTCCTTAGGGTATCCTACAAAGATACACTTAACAGATCTCTGTTAGAGTTTATCAGCTGAGTCGCGTTTCACATATGCCTCGCAACCCCAGACCTTTAAATAAGATAAATTAGGTACCATTGCCATGCCATATTCATTATGTGTCTTATCAACCTTCTTTGTGGGAACCATATTTCCTAAGGCATAATCCCAAAAGGATAATGATAGAGTTGTAAGATTAAACATAGATCGTACCATATCTAATAATGTGCCGATCTCTCCCTTTCAGATACACACCATTTTTGTTGTGGATATATGGAGAAGTAAGATGCCAGAAAACCCCCAATCCATTCTTACCTAGATAATCCTTAAACTCTTGGCTTAAATATTCACCACCTCTATCGGATCGAAGAGCTTTAATCTTCTTTCCTAGTTGCAATTCTACTTCTGATTTAAATACCTTAAATGTTTCAAATACCTCATGTTTATGTTTAAGCAAGTAAACATAACCATAACGACTAAAATCATCAGTAAAGGTTAAGAAGTAGCTAGCACCTTTCCTTGACACATGTCTAAGTGGTCCACACACATCTGTATGTATTAAACCGTAAGTAGATCCTGGTAGCTCTATCAATGTTTATTATTAAAAGGTTCTTTGTCATCTTCCCATAAATACAAGATTCGGCATTTATCGTTAAGATTCACTCATTGATACATTCCAAAAAATTCCTTCACGTTGAAGCTTTTGCATGCGATCTTGGCCAATATGGGCAAGTCCAACAGTGCCAAAGATAAGAAGAATTCAAGTCTAACTTTCTCTTCTTTTTTATCCTAAAAATAGAATTATTATTATACTTGGAAACATTATCATTCATGTCAATTTATCAAAACACACCAAGCTCAACAGATATAGCACTAAAATAGAAAATACCATTTGAAGAAACAGAAATTCCATTACTAGTAACAGTGTGAACAAATCCAAGACCCAACAAACGAGAAAAGGAAACAACACCTCTAATTATAGAAGGTGCATAATGACAATTGTTTAATGACAGTAACAAAAAACAGATGGTAAACTAAATTAAAAAACACTCCATAGGCTTCAATAACTGCTTGTAGCACCATTCCCACATGCAGGTATTGCTCTCCATAGGATAGCTTCCTTTCCACTCTAAATCCCTGCAGCGTATTACAAATGTGAATACCGCATCCAGTATCATATACCGAGGAATTAATTTGTATTTAGATTAAATAATCAATCATAAATAAGTACCTGAAGTTGCAGCACCATGCTCACCTTCTTGTTCTATTTGTGCGCAATACTCTTCGAGGTAAAGATGGCAGTTTTCTCTTCCAGTGACCAACTATGTTGCAAGTAGTGACAAGCTTGATCCTTCTTTGGATTTTTCCTTCTTCTGAGAAGGTTTTTGCTTAGTTTTGGTTGATAAGCTACAACTTTGCTTATCTTATCGCTTTGCCTTTGCTTTTATAACCCTTTTTGTTCGCTTGCGGTTTTGGCTTATGTCACACCTACCCTTTTGAATAGTCAAGTACCTGAGGTGAGGGGCCTTGTCTTTAAAAACCCGTTTCATACTAATGAGCACTGCGTGTAATCACTCACTGTCTTCCTCTACAGCAATGCATATTGAAGTTTCTAACAAAATCACCAAAATCCTTGTTAAGGGACCTGTTTATTAAGTTAATCGCCATATCATTGTCATAGGGTTTCCCAAGAGCTTGTAGTTGGTCCATGTAACCTTTCATTTCCAACACATGAGCACTTATGGATTTTCCTAGGGCTTGTTTGCAGCTGTGTAGGGTATCCACCAAATCGTAGATCTCTACAGCTTTAGGCTTTTCAAACATTCTTCTGAGTTCATCAAGCATGGCTTGCGGAAAATATAGTTCAAACTGCCTTTGAAGAGCAGGTGACATTCTTCCAAGCATTAAACAAGCCACATCAGAATGTATCTTGTATTCAGCTTTCCATGCAGCTTTAACATTCTCAGCAGCATCCTCAGGGGGTTCTTCAGGACAAGGCTTAAACAAATAGTCATAGGTACCCGCCACTCTCAAGACAATTCTTAGTGAACGGTACCAATCATTGAAATTGTCGCCAGTCAGTTTTTCTCGCTCAAAGAAAGTCTTGAACGCAGAACTTAAAGTGTTGTTATTATCGGGTTGAGCCATTTCTACAGAAAAAGCATATTATTAGTATTTTCGATAATACATTTTTCAAGAAAATAAAATTACCCAGGTAAATATTCATAAACCATAAATTTTCCTTGAAAACTAAGAACCCATATTGACATAAACCCCATCACAGCAGTCGGTCTGCTAGAATGAATTTATTCGACATGTAAACATTGTGAACCAATTAATTGACAAACATTTTAATTCCAGATCTTTAATGGGATTTACATTGTCTAAAACTAGTTGCAATTGTAAACATGTTTTATCCCACTTAATGCCTTGAGTTTTCTAGTCTCACTAAATAACTCAATAGTCCTTCAATCTAAAAAAACATCAATAAACTTGTCCATAGTGAAGGTCTTACTCAATCATGAAGGTTTTCCTGTCACATTGACAACTAGTCTAGTTTCTCACATGACATAAATTGCAACTCAAGTGTTTTTTTCAATTAGATGACATTCGTCTTAAGTTTTAAGGGTACTAATAGATTGATGTGTGGAATCCAAAATACTGTATGAGAAGCATGCATACAACTCCATACATATGTTTTAAAAAAAACTTTTTAGTAACTTTATAGGGCAAGATTTACATAAACAAGATTCTTGGTTGAGGCATTGGATTATCCAATTAAGAAGTAACCACAATTAATCGTCCACGAAACGTACTTTTCATAAGTCATTTACGACTTAGTGTTTCGATGTAGAATTTTGAGGCATATCAACCTTAAATAATTGTGTACTTTAAAATATCGTAAGGTAACTCCAATTTGACGTCAATCAAGCAAGCCGAGAATTCGGTCAGCGCTGAACATAACCACCTTCTTAGTCGGTTCGACCTGCGACGCGTTCAACTTCCATACAGTTTGTCACTTAATGACCTTTTTACCTATATAGCACGAAAATTACCAATCGACTAAACTACTGTAAAATTAACTCTTCAAGAACAATTCAATAAATCTTTATGAGATTTAGTCCATATTATTTGTTCAATTAATTAAAAAAAATTACCCTTTTTGTTTGTTTACAACAATTCGCAAACAATTATATAAACAAAACAAGTAATATTAAATAAAAAATAAAAGACTAAAGCTGTAAAACACATAATAAACAAATTATATGCGTTAAAAAAAAAAATATGGTAAGCCACAGCATTCTTTTATATTACGATAAACACACCTAATAATAAAATCTAGGTTTTATTATTCATATATTACTAACGTTAATTTATTATTAATAATTGAAGGTCATTCCCCAATTCAAGATTTATCATACTAAAATTAATGGCAACATCATAATAATACACTGTAACAATTACTACAAAATCCCCATATAATCCATGAAAAACATGCAATGTTCGACATGGATCCACAAGATTTCACTTAACAATTAACTAATGAAACGACAAGGAGCGTAATCCATAAACCACGACATAACAATTAAATCATGCAATAAACCTATTTTAAATCTAACATGTAACTAGGGGTTTCAAAAAAAATTTCATTAAAAAGAAAATCCGACCAACTTTGGTCGACTTTTGCAGGGGTAAAACCCTAATTTTTATAAACCCTAAACACATGTATTAACAACCAACACAATATTTTGTTAATAGATTTAGGTTTCGTAAATTATTTAACAAGTTAATTGGCTCTGATACCTACTGTTGTTTTTTTAGCATAATAAACAATTAAAAATCTAAACAATCAATCACAAGCACTAATAGCGGGAATGTAATAAAATCATATAATCATCTAACATGCATATAATTAACCGGGTCGGGTTACATACCTATGTGATTCTCGGAGCCACAAGAAATTGTTTCTTGATTACCTTGTTTAGTATCAAATCCCTAATAGGGTTTATGATGACTGTATAATGAATAACCCTTCCCTTTTTGTTATTCGATCCAAGATTTAACTATAGTGAGTTAAAATACCGTTCGGTTCTATGTACACACGTAAATATAACCGAATTAAATGCTTATGCTAGTAAATAAAATACACAAACAATTTGTTTTGGAAAAAACAAAATCCTGAAACCCTTGAAGTGGGGTATTTCGGGCCCGAGCACACAGAAAAAGAAAAAGAAAACAAGTTTAGGGTTATAGCGAGACACAAAAGTCTCTATATACAAAATAACCCTAAGTCCTTGTTTACACAGCAAGCAATGGATTGTCGATATGTCAGAAACTCACATCAAATAATAGACTTTTAAAACCATGGTTTTGAGCCTGAAAACAGATAAATAGAAGAAGTTAGTGTGTACCTTCTGTAAAGACGTAGCAAACTTCTTGAAGCTCGATATTTCTGATGTCCAATCAGCCATGTTCGTGGCATATTCTAGCTGTCACAACGGTCGGATTTCTGATTTAAAACAGTTGTTTAAATCATAGATTAAAAAACAGCATTTAAAAGCTCAAAAAATGCAAATAAACTTGTAAAAACATGCGTCCAAACACCCCATAAAGACGCCGAACAGAAGCACACGATATAAGTTTAGCTTGGATACAAAGTTACTACTATATTTAAAGACCACTAACGTGGATAATCTGAGAATGCTATAAAAATAAAATACGTTAAATGGACTAATTACATATATAATAATTTTTTAAAAAATGAGAAGAAAGCTTTTGTGGGACAACGCGGCTATCCCATCCACTACTACAAATGACCCATTTCAACCCGAACCCATGTTTTGCCCAACCTTCCCTCTTCTGAGTTGATATCCCTTGATCCAACGCAAGGTGAAAACAATTTTCTTAGTTTTCAAGTCAATCAGCATATGTTAAACATGTGCAACATATAAGGTCTGTTTGGATAAAGGGCAATAGAAAGTCAGCAAACTAAAAATGAAGTAAAAGTGCATTGTTACTTAGATTTAAGAGCTGTAAATAGATGAATAAATACTGTATAAAATTTGTGATGTAATTGATTACTGATTACTATAGATTTTCAGGAGCAATGGCTTACGGGAATTCGGACATCAAGTTTTCCGCAGCAGCAGACCGTAATTTGGCCATTCATGAGGCGAGACTTAATTGATTACTCAGTTCCCAAAGCTGAGTACTATTGGTTACGGATTACTCAATTCCCAAATTCCTGTCCCGCAGCAGACCGTAATTTGGCCATTCATGGGAACTAAGTGTCCTTTGCTACGCATTTTACATTTAAAAATTTCATAGATTCATTATTGTGGCATTCATAAGCTAGAACTAAATCAATCCTTGTACTAAATGTATCAGTCGCTATGATGGTATTACCTCATTTTGCGTGTATTTCTGCCTTCTATCATATCTGCTTCTACACAACAATTTAACACATCATGTCAGGTGATGTTGTATAACTAAAGACATGGAAGCTATTAGATGATAAGTTTATATAATATAATTATCTATGAAGCACATTGTTGTACCTACGATAAACCCATAATCAAAACAAACTGTTAACATGTAGCCTAAAAAATCAAACTCATGATATATAACGCAAAAAAGATTGACAAAGCCGACACTAATCTGGCCTTAAGTTAGACCATTAAGTTTTGGTTCATCATAACCTATTATTTCTCTAATCCAAAGCTTATTAGAAATACACGCTAAAGTGATGTACCTGATATAATAAACTGTACATCTTAAATACACGCTAAAGAAATAGACCCTTAATTTGTTGGCCTTTAGTGAATATTTTTTTTAAAAGTGGGGATCTTTTTGTCCCACTACAATACCAATTAAACGATCAAAGGATCATCAATAATGTGGGTACAACTGGATTGTGGTTAAGATCGTAGTTTCAAGTAATGGGTTACCAGTCATGCAATGATAAAGTGTATAGATACTAATCTTTTGCAGCCCAGAAACATAGTAACATAAACTTAAGAAACAATAATGTGCAAACAAAAAAAGTACCTTAGACAAAAGATGATCTTTAGCAAGCTTATAGTTACTATCGACATGATTCTTCCCCACAACACGTTCATCCGCCCAAAAGATATACCATTTAGACCAATCAACAGTCTTGCTATAAGGCGCTCCACACAAATTCCTGTTTTGATCAAGAATTATTCAATCCTAACATAGCAATTTAAATACATAAAGATTGATTAAGCACATTAAGGATGTAGACTTTAAACTCACCAAGCCAATAAGTGAACCACCCGATAAAGCAATGGCGAAAAAGCCTCGTTCTTTAACAGATGCTTCAGATAATTCCGCTATATAATCCGCTAAATCGGTGCTAAGTTCTTCCAAACTCTCATGAATCCTCACCTCGCTGCTGTCTTTTTCGACTCTAAAAGTTCCATTGTTTATCAACCACTATAATATCTTTGTAACACACTTTTCTATATTCTAGCTACACGTCGTAAGTAGTAATAAGGAAAAGTACTCAAAGTACTCACAACTGATGCATAAGACATCTTTCGCATCTTCTTCCTGTGATACAACTTGTTTCCATGCTAGCTAATCTATTTCTTGTTCATTTTAGCTGCTCAACACACAAACATGTAAACAATTACAGATAGAAACGCGGATAGAGGAAGTACGCATATAAAAAAGAAAATGTACTTAGTAATAGCAGTTGGCATTCCAGAGACCGTTGATATCATTCATTGATAATTCCATTGCAGAAACTCAGATCGACATGGTGGTTCGAGGAACTGCCCAGAAATGTTATTGATTGGCTCAGCATATTATTATTAATTAATTAGTTTATTTAGTTTCCTTAATTATATTATCTTAGTCAACAAGTTAAGTCTT
>BQNB010078337.1:0-15218 GCA_026074375.1 Tanacetum coccineum
AAAAACTATATAAGCCTCTTCCAACTTTGGAAGAGGCAAGCTAGTCAATAATCATTTCACTTTAAACACGTACTCTCTCTCTCTCTAAAATATCTCTTTATGTGTTTCTCTCTCTAGAAACTAACCCAATCACAAGAATCATCATCCGTGTTATGAATTAAACGATCCTACAAATACAAACTCAGTTTAGGAGTCAGCATATGCATGGTTTGAACAGATTGACCGGTTTTATAAACAACATTGTTTAAGAACTTGATTTGATTTTCCAAAACAATCAATTTGTCAATGTCTTTGTTTTCACGTTCTTTAAAATCTGTTTTCATTTGTTCTTTTTCCTTTAAAATTTGAGAAATCCTATTTTTGTATGCTGAGATCTTGGTTAAAAGCTTGGCATTTTCTTCTTTAACACAAAAAGTTGTATATGATTGATTTTTTGAAGATTCGTGATGTAGTCGTTTAGCTTCTTCTAATAAACCAATAGCTCTTGCACATTCAAGTTCAGCTTTCTCTTTGTTATTTTGATTTGTTTGGAAAAAATTCACTTTGCAAGATCACTTTTACAATGAATCAAATTTTGTTTGCTTAGTGCAAGATCTTGTTTAGCTTTCTCAAGATCTTGCTTGCTTTTCTCAAGCTCTTGCTTGCATTTCTTAAGCTCTTGAGTGAGAGACGTGTTTGCTTTCTTTAATTGCTTTTGTGACTTTTTGTTCTCATCAAGATCTAATTTAAAATTTGAAATTAAAGAAGAAAGCAACACACGTTCATCCTCGGGTTCTGCAGCATTCTGGTCAGCCTCGATTTTATTATTACACATATCTGATGAATCAGGTGTGGTATTGCTATCAGCCTTTTCCATCAAAGATGTGTCATTCATGTTTTCAGGCTGCTTAGTATGTTGAGTTTCAACAGAAAATACATTATATTCAGTAATATATGGTACCTCGGCCATTGGTTCTATGTCATAGGAAGGTCTAATATCTGTATCATCCCCAGATTTGTTTCTTTCACTGCATTCATTCCTTGACCAACTGCTTTCATTGCCAGATGTGTTGCTTTGTTTCTTTAAGCATTGATCATTCCCGGTCTTGCTGCAATTATTCTCTGAACTATGTGCATTCCCTTTGTCTGATACAATCCCACTGCTGTCTGTGTCTCCCGAACTAGAATCCGCTGCTTTAACCTCTTGAACCTTGCACTCTAGAATCTGCAACTTTTTGTCATTCAATCGTTTTAACCTTTTCTGAATCTCTTGTTCATGAAGTGCTCTTTCAACAATACATTACTCAATAGAGTCCATGTGTTCAGTGATCAAGTCTTTGAAGGATTGAGCTTCCATTTGAGTGTAATCTTTAAAGGTCTCTCTTACGTGGAGACCATCGTAATTGGAAGGCTTTAATTCTTCTGAATGCGAGAACTTGTCAAACTGCACTTTGATTACACTTAAATCAGACTTGGACCTTCTCCTGAAGTATGTCTTTGTTGAGTTGCTTTTCTAATTTATTCATGTTGTGAAGCAACTCAAATTTGAAAGTTTTGACATCATTACGAAAGAGTCTTGAAAATGCTTGTTGAAACAAGGGACAGTCAGGAAAAGTATTCCTTTCAAGACGTTGAGTGGTTGTTTTGAGTGCATTGAATTTGTTCATGGAGTTCTCTTTCAAAATCTTTGCTTGCTTTTGCATTCGTTGTATCTCTTGTTCTTCATATTCCAAACACGAAGATAAAATATCTTTTGTTTTTATTTTACCGGATGTGAAGTGAAAATGATTTGTAGGATCTTAAGTAGGTAAAGTGATTGTTGTGGTTTGATCTTGTTGGAATGGTTATTAACGTTAAAGAACTTTGATCTTAATTAACTATTATTAAAAAAACTTAAAATAAAGACTATGGTGAAAAGTTTTTGAAAAACTAAAGATTAAGTAAATAAGAAATTTGTAAAACAAAAAACTAAAATTAAAAATGTTTGAAAATTGAGGGATAATATTGAAAAAGTTTTTAAAACCTAAGGATTAATAGTAAAGATGTTTAAGAATTAAAGGTTTAAAAGTGACTTTTTGAAATCATAAAGGATAGAAGTGAAAAATTAAATATTTAACATAGATTAGAAAAATTCATGCACGTAATAGTTCTTCTTCCTTCTTCATTCGAATGAAACACAACTAGGGTTTAAGATTATTGCGGATTCGTTTCGGAACAATATAAAGCACGTATGATGATCGTTGAGAGATCGCGATTCTAATGGTAGTAGATATAAGACCCGCGAACTACCGAAACTCGAAACACGAAAACCCGAAACTAGAACGTTATAAGTTTGCACAAGAATGATTATCGCCTATTTTGTGAAGCCATTGTCGCTTAATGAGTAACCCATTATCGCTTGTGTGCAAAAATGATTCTCGCTTGATATAGAACAGCAGAATCGCCTAATATGGACCTCGATTATCGCCTAAGAGAAACTTGATTCTCGCCTGGGGAGACAACAGAACTCGCCTGTTTTGAAGCGTTATTGTCGCCTGATATAGATGTGAATTCGCCTAATATCAAACTTAATTCTCGCCTAATCCGAAATGATTCTCGCCTAATGAAGAATGGATGCTCGCCTAATATTCTCACCCAACTTTTGTCGCCTAATCCTTAGATTTTCGCCTGATGACAACAAACTCGCTTGTTGATGTCGTCTGATACAAAGAAGAACTTGCCTAGAACGTCGCGTGAGTACAAAGAGGGACTCGCCTGTTTTCAAACCAACTAAAAAAGAAGACGCAGCTTACTTTTTTTTTCAAACCAACACGTACCCTTACTATTTGAAAACAACACGCACCCTCTTTTTGATTACAAACTAGTTATTATTTTACTCCGTATATTTGATTATACTCAATTCTCGTTTGATACGACGTCGTTTCGGCTTGGGCCGAAAACGACAGCCCAAAACGCGG
Source organism: Tanacetum coccineum (assembly GCA_026074375.1). Taxonomy (NCBI): domain Eukaryota; kingdom Viridiplantae; phylum Streptophyta; class Magnoliopsida; order Asterales; family Asteraceae; genus Tanacetum; species Tanacetum coccineum. The sequence continues at coordinate 2,937 of BQNB010078337.1, forward strand.
CCCAACATAAAAAAAACTTTTTCGGCCCATTTACAAAAAGGACCCTCAACTTTTAAATATTTACGACTTTTTTATATAATAAACTGTATTTATCAAATATATAGCACATATCTACCGATTCATTCAGATAAAAAAATATCATCGGAAAGATCTTTGAATTGCGAACAAAACGAGCCCAATATTGAAATGCTTATGACGTACGCACGCTACTATAAAAAATGTTGAAGTTTAATATAAATTAAAAAAAATTACAAAACCTACCCTCAACTTTTAACTATTCATGACTTTTTTATATAATAAATTTTGTTTGTCAAACATATAAGGCATACATACGAACTAAACGAGCCCAATATTACAATGCTTCTGACATACGTATGAATATTAATCCGAAATCGATTCGCAAAAAAATTATGCCCCGCAGCAACGCGCGGGGTATCTTGCTTGTTTATATATATAAAAAGATCAATAAAATTTTATATATAAAAAAATTAATATTTATATTTATATATATATATTATTTATATATATATATATAAAATAAATAAAATTTTATCCTAATATTGAAAAACACTTTTTATGTTAGAAATAATTTTTTTTGCTACATCTTTATATTGCATTAAACGGTGTCATTTTACGCCACTAAAATCCAGAAGCCCAATTATATAACATATATTTACCCAAATCCAATAAAATTATATTTAAAAAAACTGTATAGAAAAAAAAAACCCATTAAACATGAGGCCCAACACATATATTCATATAAGAAAAAAAACAAATTATTAAACATGAGCCCAAAAAAATTAACCCACATAAAATTGAAAAATAAAAAATAAAAATGGCCCACAACAACACGCGAAAAATTAACGCCCGCAGCAACGCGCGGGTAATTCTGCTTGTTTTTTTCAAACGTGACCCTTTTTGTTAAAAAAATAAGCCGAATGCAATAAGCTTTATAATAAGCCACGACTAAGCTCAAAACACAAAACCGCTAATCACTAGACTCACCCGAGACTTTGATACCAATTGTAGTCATATAAATTCACTTCACCATATTACACGATTACAAGATAGAAAATAGATGAGGATGTAGAAAGAGGGAGTTAGAGAGAGATAGAAAGAAGAGAGAAAGAGAGGTTGGGTTATTCAAGTGTAAGAAGAGAAGATACAAGAACAACCAACCCTCCCCTCCCTAACATGCTAGGAAGGGGTATATATAGGGTCTTGGACACCTATGTTACTTGAGATGGGCCGGACTCGGGTTTTGGTTGGACTTAAGCCCGAAACACATACAAGATTAGATTAAGTAACCGAGCCCGGTTTTTCCTTTCTAGCCTATTACAACGAATATTAATGAATAACCGAAGCTTCCTTGTTCGACTCAATATTTTGAGGCAAACAAATACTTTGCTGGAGTAATTGGATGATGCACGTTCGTTTTGCACATGTTTACTCACCGCATAATTGTCCTATACTTGCAATTAGCTTAATACATGATTATCATATTGAATCTGCATAACTTACTGTTAAAAGGTAACTTAAACTTTAAGGGGTTTTTTGGTAAATTTGGTAATTTGTTTAACTTGTCATACAAGTTTTGATATCTGAGTTTGTTTAGAAATAGGAAACTGTCCACTCTATAAATAAAGATTTATATGATTAGTTTTCTTTGTACCTTTGGAATTAGAATCAGAATTCGGTATTGGTACCTATGAATTTGGTTTTGTATTTGGTTTGATACGACTTTGTTTGTTCGACTTTGTTTGTTTATTTTGTATTTGATTACTGTTACCCATAAAGATTCACATAACAAGAGACATGATCCGGAGGTCGGGGAGGATTGAACAAATGTTTAGCCATATTATTTAGTGAGAGAAAGGAAAGATGTGTGTGTTCTAGAGAGAGAAACACACAACTTATTATAAGTGAAATGAATCCTCACCCCTCCATGGAAGTAATGGATGGGAATATATATAAGCACCTGGACACGATCTACTTACTAACACTTGAAAAACAAACCACCCCATTTCTAGTCCTGCGTGTCCGGCTAATAAAAACTAATTAATTCCTATTAGCCGACATATTTTAAGGCTAACAATCTTCCCCCAATATGTGGGCATACAGAATTACTTACAATGTTCCTATCAAGTACAAATACAACAAAATAAAATGACATCCAAGGCGCTTCCAATGCTGAAGATGACGTCTTTGTCTTCTAGTCTTGATACTTGTACTCCAGCTTGGATCTTCTTTGTCTTGACTTGTTCTGGAACCATTGTAGTATGCATGAGTTGGATTAACTTCCCCCCAGTTCATGCAGCATGTCTTTAAAAGCTTTTTTCATAGACTCCTTTTTGGCGAAGTTTTCTAATCAAGCTTCCCCCCAGAACCAACCTCCGTATCTTGAGAAAGATTCTGAATGGTTGATGTTATGCTTGAAACGATCTTCTAAACATTGACATTTAAAGTGCACAACGAATTTAGTAGAAGAACAGTCCAACCACGCATCTATCCTTGCTCTATAACCTGTATCATGACATTCGGTCTTGATGATTATCCGTTCGGGGGAACATGCAAGAGATCAGCAACAATTCTTCTCACGCATGCAGAATACTTCACAAACCATACTAAGTGAAGTAGTATAGACTACTTCCCCCTGGAAGTTGACCTGATAACATCAAAGTATCAAAGTACACGTATTCCCCCATGATGGTTTTGAACTCTCGGAAGCATCATTGACGTGTACGACCATATACTCGAGAAGTTCTTGTCATAAGCAACAATCTTGAAAAGTTATGAAAGACATTGAAGAACTTTGAAAGATTTTGCTGAGACTGTGAAGTACCATTGACGTTCAGTAGCTTCAAATAATCCCTTGAGAGTTGCTGAACACAAACTCAAAACCTTATACTCTCATTGCAAACTTGACTAACCTCGTATCTGTCGAGCTATTGCTGTGATCACACAATGGTGAAGTAAACTGAATATATCAAAACATGAAAAGTGAAGTAACCAATCCCCAAATTGTTACTTAAGCTTGCACTGTTGTACTATTGAAAGAACGAGGTGTAAGGAAAGCCTCTAAGTACCAAGTATACCCACATCAAACGTATAATTAGTACACTCAACCTCTTAAATTACCCACAATCGGCTTTTTTGCGTGTGACACTGATACTACCAATGTAACTCCATTAGTGAAGTTATTCTAGTCATCACCCAACCGCCCGGGGGGGGGGGTGGGGGGGGGGGGGGGGGGGGGGGGGGGGGGGGGGGGGGTGGGGGGGGGGGGGGGGGGGGGGGTGGGGGGGGGGGGGGGGGGGGGGGGGGGGGGGGGGGGGGGGAGGGGGGGGGGGGGGGGGGGGGGGGGGTGGGGGGGGGGGGGGTGTGACTTCTGTAACTAGATAATTCAAGTCTCAATTATAACTGTATACGTATAGGCAAGTCATCAATCGATAGATTGGGTTTGAAGAAAAGGGGTAGAAAATAGAAGGAAGTCTCGATGATGAAATAAGTAGACGCCTTCGTGAAACCCACTTCAAACTCAAATAAGGGATACCAAATCAACTTCGTGATCACTTGACATTAAAATCCGAATTCCATAGCCGTTTTGACGTTTAAGTGAATCTTATTCGGATCATTTTTAGTGTTATGTATCATGTTTATTGTGTTGTTGTTCAAGAATGTCGTTAAACTAGGACGAATGTTATTTTGAATTGTCGTCAACGGATAAACATCGTCTAGTCCAACTTGACGCGATAGTTTTTTTTTTCCCAGCTCAGTCCATTAATATTACATCTACATCGACAACCCAATTAAAAAAAATCAGCCCATATAACAAATTGTATCCGGCCCATTCATAATAAAAACAGCCCAACACCAATGTAGCATTTGAAAATGTTCGGCCAAAAAAAAATGCATAGACTCGGCTGGCCCATTGCTTCCTTGTTTTTCACTTGAGTATCAAAAGGCCCAATGCTTGTTATTTATATAACCGGTCCAAACCCTACCTTATAATTAGGTATGTCACACCCTAATCTTTTGTCATAACCCTAATCCACCACACCACAAAAAAAACGCAGTAACAATGTTCCAAAAACAGATCGAAGATGCTTCCAGATCTTTCATCCATATATCACCCATAAAAACTCAACAACGAATTCATGATCCATTTCAGCTAATTAAAAGCTAGTCACAAACGCATATCCCCTTTAATGCATCATCAGACCTTCACATACACACAAACAAAGTAACTCAACCCTTATGCATCAATATATTAAGTCTCCTACATACCGAGAGACCCAATTTTCGTTCATAGTTCCAAATAGAATCGATGGGCTTTCAAAATCATTCTATGGTTTCGGGTAGGTTTAAGAACTTGTTTGTTGTTTTATTTTTAATCGAAACAAGGATTGATTATAACAGTTTTGTTAATAATCATTCTTTATTTTCGTATATCAAATGGGTTTAGCCCAACATGGATCTATGATGATTATTACTTTCGTGTACTTGATCTTGATATGGTCTTGAATCATTTGAGAAAAACACAGATAAACCTGAAGATCATTGTATATGGATTCGAGTTGGTGAGTTGGGATAAATGCGATGAGAGAAGGGTTAGGTTTCAGATTATGAGTTGGAATTGTTGGATTATTGTGGAAGTTGAATGAGGCCGATGAAACTGAGGTTGAGGCAGTCGTTGTTGATTGGTAATGTTGTGGTGATGATATTGATTGTTGATGTTGTTGGTTGTCTGCTTTTGTGTTGGTATTTAAGTGACGAGTCTTGTTTTTATATCTTTGTTCATTGCTGTTGGTTTAAACTTGGACTCACTTGAGATTGACCGGGTCAACTCGGTAATAACCGAGTTGACTCGGTTTGGGTCTTGCGTTTTTACCAAAACGCAACCACCCACAACACAAAACGCAACCTCGTTTTTTTTTTCGTCGATCAAAACGCAACAGAGTCAAAACGCAGGCAGCATGACTTTTGTACTTTCTTGTTTAAGGGTCTTCAATCGTCAAAACGCAACGTCAAAACGCAATCAAATCTTGATAACCAAAACGCAATCTGTTGAGGCAAAACGCAGTCTCTTGAGAACCAAAACGCATGTCACTTTCGTACTTCTGTTTTTTTTTTCAAAACGCAACCAAGAAAAAATTATGAACCCAGATCTGCGTTAAGCTATTAACTTGACTTTTAAGCACCAAGAAAAATTATAAACAACAACAACCATTTTCATGACATTTTCTCAAGAAAAAAAATGAACAGTAACACTATTTATGAACAGTAAATGAACAGTAATATGAACAGGATGAACAGTAACATGAATAGTGCGTGAACAGTAACCGGAACATTAACAACAAACACATGATACAATACACCCCTGGTTAGCTCTGGTACCAATTGTTACCCATAAAGATTCACATAACAAGAGACATGATCCGGAGGTCGGGAAGGATTGAACAAATGTTTAGCCATATTATTTAGTGAGAGAAAGGAAAGATGTGTGTGCTCTAGAGAGAGAAACACACACCTAATTATAAGTGAAATGAATCCTCACCCCTCCATGGAAGTATGGAGGGGATATATATAGCCCCTGGACACGATCTACTTACTACACTTGACATTTCTATCCATACTGCGTATCCGGCTAATTATAAACTAATGTAATTCCGTATTAGCCGACATATTTTTAAAGGCTAACAATTACCGATAATTGGACATCAAGAGATAGTTTCATTAGTCATGGAAAGGGCTGTAACGAATCGAACGTTCATGGAACATTTCATGAACCGTTCGAATCATTGTTTCGTATTAAAATTTATTAAATGAACGAACATGAACATTATTTTACGTTCGTTTAGTTAAATGAACGAACATGAATACAGTCAACGTTCGTTACACACATTGATCATTGCGCGACGTGCCGAGAGTAAGCGTTTATTAACGTTCGTTTATGTTCATTTATATGTTTATGTTCGTATATCATATCTTTTAAATGTATACTTTTAAATCTGGTATGTTTAAATAAAACAACACTTATAAAACATAATATTTTGCATAAATTGATAATGTTTTATGTTTTTTTCTACGTTCATTTATGTTCGATCGTTTATGTTCGTTTAAGGTTCGTTTAGTTTCTTAATGAACGAACATGAACAACTCATTTTCTTAATAAACGAACATGAACAAAAAAATTCATCCGTTTAAGCGTTCGTGTTCGTTTATTTGTCCGGTTAAAATTAAATGAACGAACATGAACAAAGCTCCGTTCGTGTTCGTCCAGTTCGTTTACAGCCCTAATCAAAAGAAAACAAAAGAAAAAAGTTGAAGTTCCTTTGGATTTTGTATCTTTTGTTATTTGATTGGTTTTTTGTTTTGGGCCTTTTAAGTTTTTTTGGTTTAGTTTGGGTTTTTAGATACGTCATTGTTTTTTTTTAATTTGGGGTGTTCATTGTTCGGGTAATACTCGAATAAATCAAAAACCAAAACCAAATTGGACTGAAAATAATCGAATTGAATTTGTAGTCAGACCGAATTTGCCAATACCACACCGAACCAAATTAAATATTCGATTTTCTGTTCGGTTATGGTTCTAATAATCTAAACCGAAAAACGAATTCATATAATTAAATATATTTTCAATATATTTTTATGTAAAAAATATACAAAAACTATTTTCTAGTATAAATATAACATTATTTAAGTTTGAAAAAAAGTTCATGCTAAAATTATATATAAATAAATAAATTATTAAATTATGTAATTCATGTTATCCGGTTCGGTTTTCGGTTTTACATAGAAAAAAACTAACTGAACCGAATAACCCGATAACTGAACTGATGAACACCCCTATTTGGAATATCTAGAAAGCGTTTGACTAGTCTCGAGGATTTGAGGATTTTGTAAGAATTTGTTTTGTTATGGGCTGTATTAGAATTTGGACCGTAATTCTTATCTTATAAGTGGGTTATTAGAATTATTATCCGTATCATATTTGAGGCGTTTGAATTATTAGAGCTCGTTCGGCAAGTTATTTATTAATTAAATTTGTTTGATACTTGGATAATTTGTTTGAACATTGGACCATAATACTTATCAAATAAGTGGGTCATTGGAATTTAAATTTGGTATTCGAAATTTGTAGATCGATTTGGTGTATGAAGACTTGGTTATAATCATGTCGTTTGGATTTGTTCTATCACTGGAAATTTGTTAATTTGAAATTTTTGGATCTTCGTTTGTCGGGCTTTTAAAGTTGGTTGCCCAAATTCGATTGTCTTTATTGAAGATCGTTTGTGTCAATTTATTTTGGTTTGGTTTGGTTGACCGTTTTGAATGTATCGGTTGATGTTTGATTGTTCGCTCTAAAGTCATTGGCATTTGCTTTTGATTGATTTTGTTTCGAATGCTATTGGAAGTCACTTGTTCGTTTTGAATTAGGCTAGTATCTCTAGCGTTTAGAAATTAGGATCTTGAATTTGGTTTGGAACAGGTGGAGGAGTTTAAGTCACGGTAAAGATTGTTAGAAGGTGACTTAAACTTTAAGGGGTTGTTTGGTAAAATTAGTAATTTGTTTCTTGTATTACAAGATTGTGTATTTGAGTTTGTTTAAAATCAGGAACTTGTCCACTATATAAATAGGGATTGACATTATTAGTTTTCTTTGTACCTTTGGAATTAGAATTAAAATTTAATATTGGTACTTATGAATTTGGTTTTGTATTTAATTTGATAATTTGAAAAAAGATTTTGCTTCATTTGTCGAATTTGTTTTTCATTTCGTCTTTAAATTACCAATACTTACTACTCAAAATGAAATATGAAACTAGTAGTATTGGTGTCTAGCTTTGAATTGATTTTGTTTTGAATGCTATTGGAAGTCGGTCGTTCGTTTTTAATTAGGCTAGTATCTCTAGCTTGAAAATTGGGATCTTGAATTTGGTTTGGAACATGTGGAGGATTTAAGTCACGATGAAGATTGTTAGAAGTAGGGGTGAGCATTTCGGACCGTTGACCGAACCGGACCGGACCAGACCGAACATATTTCGGTCCGGTCCGCGGTCCATGCTTTTTGTTAAATTCGGTCCGCGGTCCGGTCAGTCCGGTCTGGTCTTACAAAAAACCTGATGATTATGCCTTGTAGGACCGGACCGAACCGGACCGGACCGACCCGGACCGGACCGGACCGTACCATTTCGGTCTGGTCCTCGGTCCGGAGTTTTGGACCAATCCGGTCCTCGGTCCGGTCCGATCTTAGCCGGTCCGGTCCGGTCTTGGGTCTGTACTCAGCCCTAGTTAGAAGGTGACAAACTTTAAGGGATTGTTTGGTTAATTTAGTAATTTGTTTAACTTGTATTACAAGTTTTAGTATTTGAGTTTGTTTAGAATTAGAAAATTGTCCACTCTATAAACACATATTCACATTATTAGTTTTCTTTGTAACTTTAGAATTAGAATTAGAATTTAATATTGGTATTTATGAATTTGGTTTTGTATTTAATTTGATACTTTGAAAAAAGATTTTGCTTCATTTGTCGAATTTGTTTTTCATTTCGTCTTTAAATTACCAATACTTACTACTCAAAATGAAATACGAAACTAATAGTATTGGTGTCTACTATTTTGCAACCTCCCACTCAATAAGTCATTAAACTTAAAGATAATAAAATTTGGGCAAATGGTCTAAAAATGCATCAAAGTTACCCTCTTTTCATTTTGTAGGCATTCATCTTTTAATTATTCTTTTGTATGCCTACACTTTGCTAATCTTCCTATTGTAGCCATGATTAACAAAAAAGCTGACGTGGCAAGATTTTAATACACTTTTCCAGTTTTGACTTTTTTCCAATGTTATATATGGCCCCTATACTTTATTCTTTACAAAATCCACCCCTTTAACCCAATGATTCAATCTCTTCTTCTTCATCTTCCATTCAACCTCTTCCACCACCATACCTCCTCCTCCCAACCACCACTTTCTCCACTCTCCACCACCAGTGGGCCCCACTTCTCTCTCCACACTCCCCTAAGAATTCAAACATAAAGTCCAAGAATTCAATGAATGTCCAAGAATTCAAACATATATGACGGGTTCTGTTGTTACAATGAATGTCCAAGAATTCAAACATAAAGTCATCTCTTAACAGATATGCACACATTGCAACAGTAATTTATAAGAATTTATAAAGAAGTGTAGCGTACACACGCATCACAAGGTAAAGTCCTCCTTTTGAGTTTTAAGAGAAAGAAAGAACAACAATAATTTATAAGAATCACATTTTTAATTTTACAGAAATACATGAAACAGCTAGTTTTAGCCAATAGCATGCAAATCCATTACCAGTTACCTTGCTGGAGTGTCAAGGTAAATGCTTTCAGAGACAGAAGAACAGATTTTAACCTCTCTTTAGCTTGAGGGTCGATTAAAGTGCCATCTTCATCATAAAACTTTGCAGGAGCTTGAAATGCGTTTAAGACAAACTCAGGCTTGTTTATGAAATGAAGATTAAGAAAGACTCCAATTTGGCGAAGATGATGCTGTGCTAGTCCTCCACCAAATGATCCTCCGATACTTATGATAGCAGCAGCCTTATCGCCCCATACGTTTGGTGGCCTTGATGCCCAATCTAATGCATTCTTTAAGGGTGCTTTGACAATGAAATACAAACATTTGTAAGTACTAGATTCAACATATGTAAAGCATGATATAAATGATCATGATAACCAATAGGCCATTGTCATCCAATCAAGTATCAGGGTAGCCAAACAACGGAGAACTTCTGGGTTCAAGCCTTAACGGGGGTAGGTGTATGTGAGCATTATGCATTCAAAAAGAGCTAAGAAAATGAATGATTATGATAAAATACTTATAAAGATTTTTAATTGACAATCTTGCAACTTTAACCTTTACAAATTGCAACATCATCACTATTACATTCTGCGCGCTTTTCACCCTCATATCTCTGTTCTTTCATGTAGGTAAATCACTAAATCTAAATCGAATTTAGCAGTCATTCACCCTTTTCGTCAACTGTTTCTAAAGTTAGGCGATTTGTAATTAGATAAAGGATTGTGCCACATTATCGACCATGGACCTTTTTAACCATCAATCAAATGAAAGAGTGAAAGGCCACACTCAAACACTTCATATTCTAGTAGAACCCTTGAATTAAACCAGTCAATATAAAGACTCGGACAAGTTATTTCCTATACGAAATTAGCAATTTCGGTTACCACACAAAATGTTAAATTCTGCAACAACTAACTCAGGGGTGTTTGGACAAGCATATGTATGACACCTTGTGTTTAGCTTACTAGCTGGGAAGCTAAATAAATCTTTAAGAAAAACACCTTCACTTTGGCTTCTCAGAAACACTTATTTGTACCAAATAACTTGTTAAGCTGTAAGTTTTTTGGTACTCAAAACCGCTTCTTGTTAGTTTTGATCACAATAAACAAATAATTGCTTCAATAAGCTTAACCAAAAGCATCCTTACTTCAAACTAGCTACAACAAGCTGAACTCGATGAAACAAACTATTATTACCAGTGACTGAATAATTATATTCAGGAGAAGCAAAGAGGATGCCATCAGACTCGAGAATCTTCAGACGAAACTCTTCAACCACAGGCGGAAACCCCCCGTCAACTTCCAAATCAGTATTCAGCATCGGCAAAGACGATATATCAAGATACTCAACCACAATTCCATCTATGGATTCACTCAGCTCAACCACTGCACTTCAAGTTATATCACATTAGAATTGCACATGTACCTATGAAATTTATATGTGAGACAGAACAGAAAAATAGGTACCATATTTGAGGAGGCCAGCATGGTATGAAGCTTTACGCAGGGACCCACAAATGGCAGCAATCTTGATGATTGGTTTGGCTGCCATACTGTGTTTCTACTGATGTGGATATTGGGAGCTCCTGAATACTGTAATATATGTATGGGGAAAGTGCTAATGTTGATTGGGACACGTGGTGCGCGCTGATTGGTGGTCTCATGGCAGCCGGCTAAAAGATATTTAAACTTCTTTACATACTTGTTTAGTCTACGTCATTAGAGGAAAATATATTTTGGTTGCTCAAATGTTACCAAATCAAAATAGTCAAAAGAGTAAAAATTACAAAATGAAAGAGATAAGTGACTATGCCAACCTTCTTTCAAAAGGTTTTACTCGGTTGAGTATATGTGGCGGTGGATTTAAGCCCCATAAATTAGTCGGTCAAAAAGTTGAAAATTATGATTGATTGCTATGTATCAACATTTTCCTTTTCCGATATATCCAATCTAAACATCATACTAAAAAACGTCCTAACATTTTAGTATATAGTTCATATATATGATTTGTTCACTGAACACTAACACGGATTGGCAAAGGTGGACGATATACTTAATAAAAGTATACAAAACCAGTGTTTTACTCTTCTAAAAGACAAGTTTTGCAAAGTATCCACCTAATACGTGAACATCTTGTTTGTGCTAATTTGTAGTGGTAAAAAATATATAATAAAAAGTGTATTCCTTGATTAGACAAGATTATGATCAGATACATTGTATGAGTTGTATATGGTCAACAAGTACAACAAAGCTTTAAAAAAAGCCAATGGTGGTCTATTTGTTTGGTGTAAATAATTGGATATTCAGATTAATTAATCTTTAAACTGATTGCAATCTTGAACTTTACAATTATACTATTAAGGACAAATCAAAATTTGCTTTTGAGAACAACTTGGTTAGTCGAAAATGGATGGCCATATAAATGTTAAAACATGTAATGTAAAGATTGATAAACATACATATTCAGAAGCAAAGCTGAATGATATTATTGTTAAAACATGAAATGTAAAAAACAACAAAGTACATACAACAAAGGTGTACAAGATGTCCCCTCATTTCCACTTTGCTTTTGACTACCTTTACATCCAAAATCCAAATTTTGTCTTCTCTATAACTTATACTCAACTTGTTAATCTAGTTCTTTTTGCTTGGTTAGAAAGCAACTGACTGATCTACATACATTATTTCATGAGTAAACTGCAAAAATCATCCCTGTGGTTTGTAGTTTGTGACACTAATCATCCCTAGCCGATACAATTGGCACTAATCATCCCTGAGTGGCAAATGTTCGGCAAAAATCATCCTTATTGGGGATGATTTTTGCAAAAAGTTTAACAAAAAGTTTTGCAAGCTGAAAGTTTCACCACTCAGGGATGATTAGTGCCAATAGTATCGGCTAGGGATGATTATTGTCACAAACTACAAACCACAGGT
>BQNB010078337.1:18661-30576 GCA_026074375.1 Tanacetum coccineum
TAGTTCACGCATAATAAGTTACTGCAGATCAATAAAAAACAAACGTGTGCAAATAAAATCTTTTCGTGACAATAAAAAAAGGTACCAGAACGAAGGAGACCAGCGTTGTATGAAGCTTTACGAAGTGATCCGCAGATGGCAGCAACTTTGATGATTGGTTTGGCTGCCATTTTTTTTGTCTTTGTGTTTGGTCTTATGACTAAATTTATAGATGCCAACTTTTTTTAATTTTATAAATATTTAATACTATAAAGGTGCCAATCAGGATTCAGGACAAGGGCTGATTGGTGGTTGGTGGTCAGATCATGGGAGACGGCTAATTAAATTATGACAAAGTGACTTTTTAAACGGAATCAATATGCAAGATTCAACTTGTTTGTTAAAGGTACTTTCATTTTACCAAGTTGAAGCGGTAAATTGAAACGCTTTCAAATAAATTGTACATTATACTTATTTTATCATATATATTTAAGTTCATGTAGTTTTTAACTAAGGCTGAGCATATTCACGACCCGACCGAAACCAAGTCGAATCGAACCGAACTGACCTTATTCGGTACGTTTTTCGGTTTTTTATATTTATTTCGTTTGGTCGGTTCGGTTTCGGTTTGGTTCGGTTCAAAACGACACTTATTCGGTTCGAACTACCTAAACCGAACCGAACCGACTTATTGAGTTTGGTTTCGGTTTATATAGTAATATACTCAGTTCGGTTCTCGGATGGCAATTACCGTGATTCGGTTTCGGTTCGGTTTTGGTTTGTGTCGTTGCGGGTCGGTTCCGAATCAATGCTCACCCCTATTTTTAACCATTGCATGCACGAGTTTGTTAAATAAAATTTTTGTATAAAATTACGTCAAATTATGTATATTTATGTAGTTACAATATCTTTTTACACGCGAGTTTTGACATTACTCTTAATTACCAAGTAAGCATGTAAAAGTAAAAAAATTGCAAATAGGAAATATTTATTTTATAAATTGCTATGTATCAACATCTTTCCTTTCTCATTCTACCCAACCTATTTGTTACAAGAAAAAATGTCCTAACATTTTGTAATACATGTGATTTGTCACCTAACACTAAACTGATTGCAAAAATTTATTCTCTTTAACTAATTAAAGTTTTTCATATGACGAATTTAAAACATGTGGCAGCAATAAGATCGTTGGAAATGATCATAGGATGAAATCTCACTACTCTTAGGGTGTGTTTGATAAGGTGAAATAAGACCCATCAAATGGAAATGATGTGATTTCTTGTGTTTCGTAAGCTAAAGAATTTGGGAGTCGGAGAATTATAAATTCTCGACAGTTACTTTGTGTGCAATTCGATTTCCACTCTATATGCCATGGAAATCAAAATTCCCAATGTTATGTTTTTTGAGTGGAATATTAACTAATTAAAAATAGAGGTATAAAATATAAATCATGAATGCACGTGCAAGTCACATTCCAACAAAACTCAATAACCAGTCAAATTATAACATCCAAAATGGTTTCTTCTCAAACCAACTTTATCAACCCTAACTAGGAGTGTAATCGAGTCAAGCCGAGCTCGAGCTTGACCGGATTTGAGTTTGGCTCGAAAATTATAAGGTAGGCTTGAGCTTGACTTGATAGCTTGGCGAACTTTAATCATTCAGGCTTAAGCTCAGCTCGAGTAAAGCTCGAGTTCGACTCGAAAAGCTTGAATTAATACATAAAAATTTGATTCGATATATAAGTTCACCATCAACATCAAGAAAATGCGCAATGAGCACAAGAGCAAAGAACTTATACAAAACATTCAGGAGAAATAGGGCTTAAATTGCGGTTCTACAAATATATAATTATTAAACTAATATTTACGTTAGCCTTAAGGTTGTTCATATGAATATTTATAATAAAAGTATATGTGTTCTTGAAGGCTCAAAAAACTCGATAAAAGTTCGAGTTCGAGCTATTAAAAGCTCGAGCTCGGCTCATTATGTGTTTTGAGCTCGTTTATTGGGCTTGGGCTTAAGCTCGATGAAAGCTCGACTTGATCGAGTCAAGCTCAAGCTCGAGCTCAAGTTGCTTGATTAAAAGCTTGGCTTGTTTGCACCCTTAACCCTAACCCCAACCCCAAAATTGCTTTTTTCTCATACTGATTTATCTGATGTTTTCCTCATTCATGGTCATTTTCTTTTCTTGGTCTGTTAACATTAAAGATTCATAACCATAACACGATCCGTAGGTCGGGGAGGATAGAAATAAAAGGTAGCCATATTATTAGAAAAGTGAGAAAAGGGAATATGTGCGTGTGTTTGGAAGAGAGAAAAACACACACACACACACCCCTAGTGAAATGTTACATAATGAATCCTCACCCTCCTATGGAAGTATAGGAGGGGTATTTATAGCCCTTGTGTCGTCTACTTATTCTACCTTAACGTTTCTAGCTCTTATCCGACACGGCTATAGTAAACTAATGTAATTCCGTATAAGTCAACATATTTTAAGGCTAACAATCTTCCCCCCAATATGTGGCCATACGGAATTACTTACAATGTTCCTAACAAGTACAATTACAACAAAATAAAGTCTTCCAAAGTGCTTCCATTGCTAAAGTTGTATCTGAGTTCTTCTGGTCTTGAAACTTGTACTCCAGCTTGGATCTGTTGTGTCTTTACTTGTTCTGGAACCATTGTAGTATGCATGAGTTGGATTAACTTCTCCCCAATTCATGCAACATGTCTTGAAAAGCTTTCTTCATAGACTTCTTTTTGACGAAGTTTCTGAATTAGCTTCCCCCAAACCAACATCCCTATCTTGAGCAGATTCTGAAACTTTGATGTAGCTTGAACAATCTTCTGTTTGTCATCAACGTGCACAATGGAATTTTGTAGAAGAAGAAGTAAAACCACACCAAATACTACTGCTACTTGTCATTAGGTCTTGGTGAATATCCGTTCGGGGGTACATGCAAGAAATCAGCAACAATTCTTCTCACGTATGCAGAATACTTCATACAAACCATACTAAGTGAAATAGAATACCCTACTTCCCCTAGAAGTTGAACAAAGTACACGTTGCACGAATCTTCCAAACCAATAGTTTATATGCCTACAACCCTTCTTTATTGACCTAAAAAACCACACTACGTACACGATTTCCCCAATGATGGTTGCGAACTCTCGGAAGCATCATTGTTGTGTACGCCCATATACTTGAGAAGTTCTTGTCTTAAGCAGAAATCTTGAAAAGTTATGAACGTCGTTGAAGAACTTTGAAAATTTTGCTTAGACTGTGAAGTACCATTTCCGTTCTAAAGCACAATAATATCCTGTAAGAATTGATGATTATATCTCAACCTTTAAACTCTCTGACTAACTTACCAACCTCGTATTATGTCGGATATTGCTGTGACCACATGGTGAAGTAAACCCGATATACCAAACTTGAAACTAAAGTAAAATCCCTCAAATTGGTAACTTAAGCTTGCACTACTATTGATTAAAGATCAGTGCAAGATTAAATCTCTAAGTACCCTATACCCAACATCAAAAGTATAAGATGTACCACACCTATTGAAACTATCCACATCTGCATCTGCGTGCGACACTGAGCACTACAACATAACTCCTTAAAGTGATAGCTATAACCTGTGAGTACTACAATATAACTCCTTACATCGGGTATAACTAGATAATCCAAGTCTTAATCATAAGTTGTATACGTTCAAGCAAGTCATCAATCGATAGAGTGGGTTTGAAGAAAAAAGGGGTAGAAAGTAGAAGGAAGTCTCGATGATGAAATAAGTAGACGCATTCGTGAAACTCACTTCAATCTCAAATAAGGGATATCAAATCAACTTCGTGGTCACTTGTCATTAATAATCCAAATCCATAGCCATTTTGGCGTTTTAGTGAATCTTTAATATATGATCGTTTTAGCATTAAGTGTTGTGTTTGCTTTGGTATTTTGGAAGGTGTTTAAGATTGGTTCTTGATGAAAATAGGTGTATAAATCGCCTAAATGCACAGTGCATAATTTACCTGAATGCATATTTTGCCTGAATGCATATTTCTCCTGCAGCATGCATGAATTGCCTGAATCATGCATATTTCTCCGGATTCATGCATATTTCTCCTGCAGCATGCATATTTTACCTCCTTTAAAAAAATGAACACGAACCCAAATTTTTGCTTTGAAAATTAGCCCAAAAGTCACAAAATAAGCCATGAAATATTTGTACTAATAAGCTAGAAACATAAGGAAGAAGAAAGTTTCAAACTTTGGTACAAAATAGGCACCAACCAAACACACCTTTAAAACCACTCGACATAAGCTTAAATCTTCAAAATAAGCTTAAATAAGCTATTTGGATGTGTAATAAGCTACAAAATACTTGTACTAATAAGCAAGAAACATTAAAAAGAAGAAAGTTTCAAGCTTTTATACAAAATAAGCAACATCCAAACACACCTGTGGCTTTTTGGCTTAAAAATAAGCTCGACATAAGCCATAAAACCCACGAAAATATGCCAAACAACAACACAAAACGCTCCTGGTCTCTGATGCCAATTTATAACATAAAGAAATTCACTAACTAGTAACGATCCGAAGGCCGGGGAGGATAAAAGAAATAGAAAGCCATATTATTAGATGTAGAGAGAGAAATGAAAGAGTGTGTGTTTTAAAGAGAAGGAGGAGAAACACATACACTTATGAGATATAAATGATTATCCTCACCCTCCTATGGAAGTATAGGAGGGTATTTATAGCACTAGATACGCTTAACTATCCTATCTTGTCGTTTCTAGTCCTTGCGTATGCAACTATTAATAAACTAGTGTAATTCTGTAAAAGTCGACATATTTTAAGGCTAACAATCTTCCTCGAAGCGAGGTCTTGAATCCTTCTATCTTGGGTTCCTTGAGATTGCATTTTTGTTAAGTTCTTGAGTCTTGGTCTTGGTCTTTATCTTTTTTGTAGGCTTGTTCTTTCATGTTGTGTGATCTTTGATCTTGAGCCTTTGTCATTATCTTTTGACTTTGTCATGTTAATCCGAGATCTTACATCTTTTTTGTATGTTTTTTGTAGATTGCCATTTGCGTCTTGTATCTTGCTCAACATGCTATACTTAGATATCTTGAAAGCTTGCTAACAATCTCCCGTGATAATCTTTGTCTTGATAATCTTGATATCTTTAAGGAAGATCTTGAATATCAGAGTTGCGGAAGTCTTTGTCTTTGTTTGATCTTGAGCTTTCTTGATTTTTGAGTCATTGATGCTTATAGTATGTCTTTGTCGCTTGAGTATGAGCATGTGGTAATGAATCCGACTCTGCTGGTGATGACATCAAATAACGTCTATTTTATAGCATCATTTATCCCATGTATTTAACCCATTTTATATAATTATTGCAAAGAATTGTTACTTAATCGTTTATATTTGAGAATTGCAGTAATTATGGAGTACTTGGTGAATATTAGCAAAAGGCGCGTTTCTGAGCTTAAAATGAAGCTATTGTGCAAGATTAATATTTTGATAATAATACGCCGTACTCCATCAAGGAAGATAGACGTTACGGGTATCGTGCTGCATCACCAAAGACCACAAAGGAAAGAAGATCAATACGCGTATAGACGAAGTCAATACGCAGTATTGAAAGATATAGTATGTGAATTTTCTGGAGATATCATAAGTGGTCTCCTACTACCAGAAACTCTATACGCCGTATCCATTCCTTGGACAGCTTATCGAACGACTTTTCCGACTATAGAAAAATAAACGAGTATCAAGTGTGCCTAAATCATATTCTGCACACAAAAGTTATTTTCAGAAGAGAAAAAAGAGCAAAAGAGTCTTGAAGCATTCCCAATCCTGTTAGAAGACATCGTGTAATTTCGTATACTTTTGTAAACGTTCAGATTTAGGTATTCATTCGTTAAATCGGTTAGTTTACCTTGCTCAAACAAATACTCTTCTATAAATTATGATGTTTGAAGGCTAATTTACTTGGTATTAGCATTATTATGAGATCTGAATCGTTTGGTTTTATTTATATCTCGATGCTTAATTTAACGTTGCATGCTTTGTTTTTGTTTATCAATTCATACTTGTTTAAAGTGCGTTTGTATGCGACCTATCATTCACTGGATTAGTGTAGGACAAGTAATCTAGATGGGGGAGAGTCTTCTATAATTTATACATCTAGAATCATAGGATCACAAGTATTGTCCTTCTAAAATCGTGCTAAGGATACGCTTCTGGCTTAACTAGTTAACGGAAATTGCCTTTGGTTTATTGAACATGTTGACTAGTAGGTGAATCTAGATAATTCAACAAATAATGTTCTAATTCCATTGGATAGTTGGACAAGTGGACTACTAGAGTATAAATTGCCATTAAGCAGTAAGTGGGTAAAGTCTCTATGAGCTAGGGTTTAACAAGATCACCATTGCTTTAATCCCTAAGATAGATTATAATCAGCAAATAAGGATGCTTTATGCGGATGCTTTAATTGTGACAAAATTAATATGTCTAGGTCTTAGGATGAAGTCCCGCCTAAGTCTAAGAATGATATGCCTCTTCGAGATAAGTAATCATTGCACTGAATAAATAAACCAACTTCTAATCGGATTAATGATGGCTAATATAGTTTTCTATCATAAGGCTCGACCGCTCTTTTATCTTTTGTTAATTTGCTTGCGTGGGTTAAAGTGTCTTGAATTGATTGTAGTCACCAACCAAACCCGTGCCAGTCTCTCAGGCTGAAACCCCCCTTTTACCTGTTAGAATTAGGATTAGAACTAACATAGGATTAGCATAGGTTTGACTTAGATTAGAATTAACTTAGATTAGATAACCAAAATATAAATAAATTGAGAGATTTAACCTCGTTTCAAGTGTTCGACACCCTACTTATCACGAATCTACCTTCGACCGGGTACAGTGCCTGTTAAAATGTTGTTTTTGGTTAAGTCGACAAAATATAAATTTAAAACTTGAATCATAAAAATATACACCACACAACGACACATCAAGTTTTTGGCGCCGTTGCCGAGGAGTGAAATTTAATCTTGATTTTTATTTTATGTTTTAGTTTTTAGCATTAGATTAGATCTAACACTTAGGAGTAGTGTAAATTAGATTAGTGTAATTTAGAGTAGTTTATATTCCTGGTTGTTTGCTTACTCTGTTTGTGTGATACGGCGTATTCAGTTCACTGAATACGACGCATTGGTTATTTAACAAGTTTTTCTAGCAAGATTGTTACAAGATGGACGATCCGAACATTACTATGGAAGAATACACCAGGCCCGAGGAAGAAAAAGCTCTAAAACGTGGGAAAGTGTTTAACTGGGAAACTACTAAGTATGGTAAAATCTGGTATGATGAAGACATTCACGACCTCAGATCCGTTGAAACCGAATTACCAGCTATAGCCTTTAATGACGGGGTATCATCTGAAAAAACACTTTCTTGTGAACCCACGGTAAGTTCTCTTAACTATGAAAGTTACTTTAGAGTTTCGTTTGACGATTCTGACGATGAAGATTACACGGTAATATTTAACAAAAACTCATTTTCTTATAAATTTTTTTTCTACCAATGATTTGAAAACGGATTCGGAAAACGATAATGAAAAAGTCAATTTGCCTTCACTTCTATCACCTGAACCTACGATCAGCTGTTTTGATGATTTAGACTTCTTTAAAGATTTTGAAAATGTATTTCCAGCCATTGTTTACAATGATGCTCAAATGTCTAAATCAGATCTATTAACTGAATCGATTTTACGCCCTCAACATATCGATGAATTTAATTTAAAAGATGAAACATCATTGTTCGAATGTAATGAAGAGGAACAAAACATTTTAAACTTTAATGATCTATTCCCTTTTAACGTAATTTATCCCAATGATTCAAAATCGGATAAGGACAATGATGATGATAAAGTTATAACACCCCATGTACAACAACCCGTAATTTTCCAATATTTCATCAATGTAATATTTACTTACTATGTTAAGTACTACTTTTTCACGGTAATAAAATTTTCGTTTCATTCTATTCCATTACGTATCATAGTTTACATTCTAAAGTTAACAAGCTCACACAACCTACTTATGCCATCTATATCTATGTTTATATCATATAAACATCCTAATATGTCAAGTCAATATCTTAATATCATTTCTACAAAGTACATTACTCATATAATGTACCATTTACAACGTTATATCAAAACAGGCTTTAAACGTTAAACGTTTACCTTTAAACCCTAACTATATGTAATGTATATACATAAAAATCAATGTACAAGCAATCAAAGCATATGTGCAAGTAATATAACATCTCATTTGAAATATAAACTCCCTCCAAATCAATGTACAAGTCCTTAAAAGCACAATGTACAAGTCATTAAGCATGACACCCAAAATAGTCGTTTTACCACCGTTTTCATTCTAGTTTCTTTACCAACACTTTTGTACAAGCTACTACACTCAATATACAACATGTAAACCCTAATTACTCTACTCCTAAGCTCTCATACACATTTTAAAAACCCTAAACTCTTAAACAAAACCCTAAACCCTAATTTGACTTTAAACCTAAAACTAAGCCCTAAAACCTAATCCTAAGCCCTAACCACTAATCCTAAACACTAACCCATAATCCTAACACTAATCCTAAACCTTAATTTATCCTAAAACCTAGCATTAGCTCGAAATTAAAACCTAAAAACCCTAAACGAGTCCTAATCCAACCCGATACACTTTTATGACCATTTTTACCCATTTTTAACACAAGCAACCAACCAAGCACCTCCATTACCACACTATGACATAACCAAGCAGCTTACAAGCACCTTTATCACAACCCTTGGCCACCAAGCAAGACAAATCGCATTCTTGTTGTCCCTTTTCTAGCCGTGACACCCAAACACCCCTAAAAACCTTCCAACACTTCCTAGTTACTATTCTAGCTCACCATACTCATCACATAGCATCCCTTAGTCACCATCTATAGCTCATAAGCCTTATATATCAATGAAACTTGGCCAACAAGGGTTTTCTCCCCTATAAATAGCCGAACCAAGCATACCTTTCATTTCATCCCCCACATCTCATCTCTTACACACAAATGGAATTCTAAGACTTCCATAGCAGCAATAGAAGATCAAAAGAAGTCCCTAAGCTCATAATAGATGCCAAGAACCAAGAAAAATTAAGTCTTAAAGCCCCGGAGTTGTTATTCTAGGCGTAGTACTAAATCACCCATTTCGACCCATTTTTGAATCCATAAGCTCAATTCAGGTTCTATAAGCTCACATTCTGTTTCAATACTCTTATAATGTTCATATGATCATAAATATACAATTGTTAAAAGCTTTGAACTCAAAATTAACTCGTTAAAAGGTTTTGATCCAAAATGAACCCACGAAACCCTAATTTCCTGTTTTTATGTAATCTATAAGCTAAACTTGTATAATGTTGTTAAAATCTATTCTAATAATCTTATTTAATGACAATATAACCACTTTATTAAGTCTTGATAAGATTTGAATTAAAAACCTACGCGTTCTCGTTTTAAAACCCTAATTTGACCCCTTTTGATTTCTAGCTTAACGAATTATTATTTTAAACTTTTGTTACATTAAATCTTAATATTTTAGCTTATATTAATAAGCTATAACCTGCAAATTACTTTTCATATTGAAAAATATCATTATTATGGATTTTGAACTAAAAACGATACATTTTTCATGCAAAAGGGTATATATCGTAACTTTCTGAAACTTATAACTAAAGGGACTGAAAATGTCATTTTATTAAAGTTATAACTATATGGGTCTATTATGTCACTTTCCAAAGTACAAGGTTTACATTGTACATCTTTTAAACTAGAAGGACCAAACTTGTAAAAGTGAAAATTCTAAGGATATATTTTGCCATTTTTCATTCTTAAGGGTCTAAAATGTAACATTTTGAAAAAGTGTATAAATGTGTTCAAAACCTTATAAGACATAACTTTAATTAACGCTTGACGTGCTTATCATTTCCAGTTATTAAGCAAAACGCTTAAAACCGATTATGTTATAACTATTATATAATTCATCATCGATGTACTTTTAATCATGTCCCGAATCTATATCGAACCACAATACTAGGGAGCTTCATATTAAGAGGTTTTATCTTGGTATTACGTTCTGACTGAGTTGTTGGGTTTACGATTTAAAGTGCCCTAGCTCCTCAAACATTTACTGAATGACCTCTGAATTATGATGGCCCGAACAGTGATATAATAATTCCAAACTCTTCAATCAAACTCATAACTCTCTAAACCAAAGTTCTAGAGTACAATCTTCCTAAGACTCAACATATGACGTGGCTGTTTACTATCATTTTGCTATATCAACATTCCCTGTTAAGATTGTGATAAGGTCGTCCGCTTTCATTTTGGAATATTTATTACATTCTGAACTTTCCCGCCCGAGTAGATAACAATCGTACACCATAAACGGACGTCTTTCACTTGTATACTTTTGCCATCAATTCAATATCCCTAATCTGTTAAGTGAAGTTCATAACCTCGCCTTTACTTATTTTACATTTTTTTATAAACCCGCGAGGGGATACATGCCTTGTATACAAACTCTTTTTCCAACTCATTTATTTATAACAATTGTGAATATACTTTTTCAAAGACTTAATGAGTCTCGCCTCACTTTCAAATTCCTTATATTTTATAACCATAAAGCGAAAAATTTCCCTATGAAAAAGTGATATATTATATAATAGAGAGATATTACATTGGTGAAATTTGTGGGTTGTTATATAGTGAGATTCATAGCCTCGCATTTTCAATCTTTTGAATGTTTTATAAACCCGCGAGGGGGATACATGCTATAAATCATGAATGCAAGTGTTTCCTAAACCATATGCTATTCTAATATATTATTGCCTAAGTACATGGAAGTATCTCTTAGGATAGTGACTCCTATTATGTCTTTGGGTAATGACTCCCAATATCATTTTGGGTAGTATCTCCTAATATTTCTTTGGGTAGTATCTCCCAATATCTTTTCGGGTAGTATCTCCCAATATTTTCTTTGGGTAGTATCTCCCAATATCTTTTCGGGTAGTATCTCCCAATACCTCTTTATAGTAGCTCCTAGCATCTCTTTGGATAAGTGACACCTAGAATGTCTCGGGTAGAGACCCCCAGTTCTATTAAGTTTATATATGTGATTCATAAACTGAGGGCAATAATACTGTTTTTCTATAATGATTGTACTCATTGCAATTATCAATTATAATGTTCACACTATTTATCTTACATTTCAAACCTATGAATTTCACTCAACCTTTGTGTTGACCCTTTTTATGCATGTTTATCTCAGGTAATTGAGCAACCTATGACATGGAGTGGCATGGACTTGAAGATGGCTAAAACTTGTTATCATTCACATTTTATGTTTCTAAATTTTGGGACCTGCCTTTGTAAAACTCTGATTTTAATGAATGATAACGTATCTTTTAAAAACGTCTCTTTTGAGTCATTTTCTATGATTGTGACTGTTGTACTATGAAGTAATACTCCAGATTAGCTTTCGCTGCTATATTGTAAAAATATGGGTGTTACACTAATCTTCACATTCCCATGTGAACTCAGGGCATCTCCTGGAGTTCCATCAAACTTTAATGATAGGAATATGGCTTCGCTTTAACCGCTTGACTTCACAATCCATAATTTTCACTGGTTCTTCAACGAAGCGGAGCTTATCATCAATGTGTATTTCATCTAACATAACTGCCAATAGCTCATCGGATAAATACTTCTTTAGATTAGATACATGAAACGTGCTATGAACCCTGCTTAACTATTGAGGTAGTTCGAGTCTATAAGCAATGGTTCCCACTTTGGCTAACACCTTGAAAGG
>BQNB010078338.1:0-11119 GCA_026074375.1 Tanacetum coccineum
ATACTCCAAAATCAAGCACTTGAGCACCTTTATAATTACTATTAATAAACACTGATCCAATACATCTAAGATTAGAACTATGAAGTCACAAATACAAAATGCATTTACACCAAGGCTATTGATACCTTAAGTGGTCCTTAGCGTATGTGAATGAACGTGCATTGAGACCTCATTCTTAGAACCTGTTAATTTCTACTAAAAACTTCTCAAGTCTCATTTATCTATAACTTAACTCATTCTTATTTAACATATATTGCTTACTTGAGCCTATGATTGAAAATATCATATATTAATAAACAGAAATATCCGAAGCTAAAATGAACCACAATTCAACAATATGCACACATTTAATCCAATCAATTTTATGAGCATTAATTCGACACTATGGACTAACAATGAACCCTTAATGATTTAAGACACCAGTATACACACAAATTCACCACTAAATCAATATTCATGAATCCGATAACACTACCATACATAACAGTCCAATTAATAAACCACAACCCAACATCAACTTGTATAACCAGCCCATGTCTTTAATCCACAGGCAGCCCATACTCCAAACCAAAATCATCGGCCCACTTTCCTCACCTCTATAAAAGGAGGTGAGGGGCGAAGGTCTCAGCATCCCATCTTTTGTTGCCTCAGTTTAATCACCTGATCAATACCCAAATCACAACTTTTGTTGAAAAGATTTTTATACCCAAAACAAATCAATCAAGGAAGATCAATCCACCATGCATAATAATTCTTCAATATTGCACCATTATTCCCCTCGTTGGTCACCTTCTTCTCCTGATCATCCCGCTATAATTTCAAATTCAGTTTCAGTCTCTGGGTCTAATTCATGTTGTTTACCTAGTGGTCTAACCAAAAAACTCACTCCTTCAATCGAAATCAGCCTACCCGAAACACCAACATGCGGTTACAGTACTTCATGCAGCCAGAAAGTTGATTATAATCTCGACTTAACGAGTCTATCTACATCTAGCAAAAGCTATCAAAACGAATCGTCATTACAAGATTTGAAAGATACTGCCACGAGCCCTCTAAGCCCATGGAAGAAACAAGAGATTCATATTTTGAATGATATTATCGTGTTCTATAAGAAATATGGGGCGTACCCTTTTGAAGACACTAAGAACATGGGCAAGTTTTATGATGAGTGGACTGGACGACGTGGTTTTTGTAAAAATGAAGATGTGTTGAGTAATAAAGTGGTCGACTTGCATGAAAGATTCTTGATGAATATAACAAATGCATCGTTTGGTGATGATATTCAAAGTTGGATGGATCCTATTGAGGTCAAGATTTATCGATTGTCGTATAAGATTTGGGGAAAATAAGATGACTATGACGATGATGACGGAAATTGACTCAGACTTGATTTGTTATATGTGTATGATTTCTCTTCGCGTAATCTGGTTAAGTTCTGGTTTTCGGGCTTATAAAGTTGGGTTACGAGTCAAGAACTTAAAGGTTTAGTCTTTTGGGGTCTTATGAGGTTAGTTGATATGAAGAAGCATAATAGGATGGTGGATGTTAAGAAGTTTTTAATTTTGGTATACGTGTTTGATGTTAAAGTTTGGTTGTCCAGATTTAATGTTCTATGTTCATAATCTAGTTTCTTTGATTGTTTGGATGTTCATGCAAATCCAAACCGGTTTTTTAAAAAACCGGTCGAAAAAACCGAAACCGGTTTTTTAAAAAACCGGTTTTTTTAACCGGTTCGGTTAAATATAACCGACAGCCGCTAGTCACCCTAAAAGATAGTAGATCTCTTCTGGAAAACCACTACCAATACAAAAATCACATTCCTACGGTTTTTAACTTTTCATATATGCACTTTCCGTATAAAAGTCACATACATTAGTATGAGAGTTTTGGTTTGGTATGAAATCACTACAACAAAATAGTTGATTATTCACACTTATTTAAGCATATGTTCACACGCTAAAGTGTGTAGAATCTAAAAGTTCACACTAGACTTGTGTGTGAACAATATGGGTGTAGCAAATAATTTCACACACATAGATGTGAAAATTTATAAAAATTTCACACTTTTAAGTGTGAAGATTTTGAAACAATTCTTCACACTTGAAAGTGTGATGATTTAAAAAAAAATTATTCACACTTATAAGTGTGAGCTTTTAATTCTTCACACTTTTAAGTGTGAGGATTTTGAAAAAATACTTCCACCAATAAAAATTGCTTTTATCAATTTGTCACTAACAGTCGTCACTAAAGCTGTCGTCACTAAAGCTGTTTAGTTGCCTGTAGCGACCACAAGATTTTTGTAACTAAATAGTCAAAGCTGTATCGTGACAAAAATTAGGGTCGTCACTAGTCGTCACATATTATATTAGTGACAGCATACCAAACTCGACATGACACAAAAACAGAATAAACGTAAAATAACTTCCATTTTCCTTGATGTAATCAATACAAGCACGTCGCGAATAATATCAATACAATATCACTAAATGCGCAAATCGATATGACACATACAAAATAAACGCGTTTTTGACCAAAGCTACTTGACTTCAGAACGTCGCATCTAAACTGATCCTCACTTTACGATCTCAACCATCTGAATTCAATAAAAACGAATTCAGATTCCCAAATAATAGTAATATGGTGCAACTTTATTTAACTAAACAAGTAAACATGGAAGCTTACCGTTATTACGTCAAGCATTAATGACTAATATCAGAAGTTGAGATCCGAGTGAGACATCCAATCATACGAACCTCACTAATACAAAAAGAAATAAGAACACGAGACAGATAATTGTTATAACAAAAATAAATAAATAAAAAATAGGAGTAAGAGATAATTACAACATCAGCTTCTTAAAGAACCTCATGTCCGCATCCATTTATGATGCTCAATTTTGAGGTAAGAGGTTCTTCACAACTGCCTTTCAAGAATTGACCATAAGCTGCCAAATTCTTACATATTAGGCATGATACATCATGCGCGTAATTGACATATTACGATAAAGAAGAAATAGCTAAACAGGAAAATAATTGAATGGGTCAAACGGGTTAAAAGCTGCCCAAAGAGTGGTTTTACTGCATCAAACCTTCTTAATTTGTTTATTAATAGAATTTTTAACACAACTTTTAATTAATAATGAATGTTTCATGCAACCCGAACCACCCAATTTGCCACTTCTGATTACATGTAGACAAATGTTCAAACCAAACAAAAACCAAAGATAAATAGGGATAAAAGGGCGAACCATCATTAAGGATGGCAATGATTAGCACCATCAAATGAGGGAAGTTAAACCTCTATATCAATGCAAGTAGCATATAGCCAAGCTGTCACAATGCAAACAAAGTCGTATAAAATCCATACTGTACATTCTATGGTGTTGAATTTCAGGTACAAGTGGTTAAACGAAGTAACATACCACGATACGAATGGTGATAGAAACAGCATAAATATGTGAAATTCAAGAATATAAGTATAGTCAATTTCTTTTACTACGAGTATGAATGACAGATGAATGAGAAATTACTGTGTAATTTTTCATCCTCTAGAAGATGGCACGACTGTAAAATTTCACGTATGTAAAATTTACTAGAAGTTCACTACAACCCTTATGAATCTCCAAGTTGAACTTTTGTCATTTTGGCCTAAATAGAAAAATTGACTTTTAATGTCAAACATAGTACTCATAACATATCAAAAATCAATACGGTTTTTATTACATATATAAGAATTTAACAACGTTTTTAGGATTGTAGAATTTATTTTAGTGTTAAATATAATCATCATAGTTTTCTTAAAAACCATAAAAAATCATATGAATCACCAAGTTGACAAGTAGTCGATTTGAGTTCAAAATTATAAATGCATATGCTTGACGTACCTGTTATCATTTTAACATTTACTCATAGATTCAAAGCACTTCGTATAGTATCTGCACTATCATGTCTCGTTGGATCGAATAGAGGCATGAGTCCTACAAGCTGCCATGGTCCTCCAGGGTTCTCTTTTCGTCCCTCAGGTACATCCTGTTTTCATTGAAAACCAAAAAATCCCTTAAAAACTGTCATATAGATCAAAAAATCTGTTTATTATAAATGACCTGGTATGCTACAGCAAGTGACCGTAAGCCTCTTTCTGCAAACTTGTCTATAATAGAATGAACTCGGTGTTCAATATCTGATTTGTTGTGTGCAAGATTTAAAATCTAGTACATAAAAAATAAAACTAATTCAGTATATTTGGAATGGCAAAAAAGGGAAGGAATAAGTCAAGTTTTCCTATTGACTATAGGAATGTTACAGCACATGTTCGGGAGCACCCTTGCTGACTCGGGCTCTTACATGCAATTCAGAACGCAATGGAATACGGAATATTTCCATTTAATTTGTTGTTGGCAAGATTCTGCCACAATTCAAAGATCCAATAAAGATTCTGCCACAATTCAAAAATCGTCTCTCGGTATCCGGACACTCCTTCTTCACCACTCAAAAATTTCAACGACCATTTCATCAGAAGCACTAGACCAATTAGCTCTCCTAGATCACTACTCATCCAGGATCTTATAAGCATTTCTGATGACCGTCCGTTTTGAGATTTTGATACTTTATGTTGTTTCAGCGGCTAGATCTCAATCCATTAGTTTCAGTCCCAGTGGTAGTGACACGTTAGGGCTACGGCATATGGTTTCGCGCCTTTCTAAAGGTGTCTGTTGACTAATGTGTTATGTGTTGTCTGTTTTAGTTTATTTTCAATTGCCATTTGTGTTTGCTTTATCTAGCACGCGGAGGGTCTCAATTCAATTTGTTACCAATTTGGCTATTTCTCAGTTCATACTCTTGTTTAGGGATTGAATAGTTGCTTATGCTCTCGGTTGATTGATTCTCAAATCAAATTAGTTTCAGTTTAATGAATTTTAGTTCCCTCATACCATCACTAAATGTACTAGACGCACTTACATTTATAAACAACTGAAAACAAATTTGCACAGATGACGCCGCAGTCGAGTATGATTAACATTTCATATATATTTTATTATACGATTGTTGCGTACTTACCCTTCCATCCCGCCCTCATTGGTTGCTATTAAAGGTGGCATGGGCACATGCACCACAATATAAATTGCCTCTCCTAGTAGGGTGGTAACTATATTAGCAGACTGGGTAACAAAGTTTGGGACTCTGGGGCACTTACCTTCAAGTGAGGACTAGTAAGGTGTGCTAAGCTCTTGAACAGAAAATAGTGTATCTTGTAGAAAAGACGTGAGAACAAATTTATTATAGAAACACTAAATCATTAATATACAGATATACAGAATAGATTTTCCAACTTCAATATGTAATATGGTGCTCAAAACGGACTTTTTTAGAATTCCTTAATGAGCATTAACTGCTCTCCCAAGTATACACAAATCCTAGAATGGCAGTCATTTCAATATATAGAAAATAGAAAACTAAAGTGGCAAAAGTGTCTAGACATAAAGGACAGTAGGCTTACCGGCTTAGATAACATAATGACAATGAAAGAACTTTCAGCAACTTTGTTCTCTTCCGAGGTGGTTGTATCTTTAAGCACTTTACCCTGAAGAATAAGCATCTGCTGTGCAGCAGGATAAACATCTCCTTGAACAGTTTCTATATTTTTCTTCACATCAGCAACCTGCATGAATAATCACACTATGTTAGCACCAGATACATAACTTCAGGCAAACTTACTGAGAGTGGGTTCAGAGTGGCATTTAAGGCAGAAATTTTATAACTAATTAAAAAAAACCGAAAATAATTGCAAACAGCATAACATAAGAACGCGAGGAAGTTTTACCCAAAAAAAACGAGAGGAATATCATTAAAAATGTGTACAAACGTATACTCTTTGTAATTGATCAAATAATTTCAAATATGAGAATTGCGTGACGTACATGTCAAATAGATGTTTTTGTTGTTAAGTCATAGAAGTCAAGTTGTTAATAGTGATCAAATGCGTTAATATCCCTATTCTAGCCAACCTTAGGTCTTGTATACATACAATATGCTAGCTTTGTACTCGCATATCAAGTTTAGGCAAGTCATGGTTTAAAGACATGCACATAGCGAACTTAGCCAATTAATATAAAAAAAATAAAAAAACATGAATTTAATCAATTACATTACATACAATTAACCGAACAATTTAACCTCTAGTTTGTGGAGCACTAAACCCAATCTGCACAACAACAGAAAATATCACCTAAAAGCTTATTACGTGATACTAATCTTAATATATCAATGGTCTTAGCAAAGCACCTTACGTAAGATGGTGTCTAGGATTTCATAAGTTAGAAGTGCTTGTGGCTTATTTAAAAGTGTTTACTTAGTCTAAGAAGAAGAATACAAGCCAACAAGCACATAGCCATCCAAACACTTCCAAAATGCCTATTTCTTCTACAATATGTGATAAGCCAATACGCACTTCAAATATCCAATTTCAAACATCGCCTAATTGCATAATACAATATTTTGACCCTAAGCGATCACAAAATCAGAATACTAATCAATTTAAAACTAGCTTATATCCCGAGCTTATTTGAAAGTTAAAGGACCAGTAAGCTTATTTTTGGTGATGGTGATGGTGTGACGCCGATGATGGCGACGGTGCCACGTCGGTGATGGTGACGGTGCCACGCCGGTGATGATGGCGGTGATGATGGAACGAAGATAGTGATGGAGATCGTTGGCGACGTCTGTTAGGGTTTCATTTTCTGATTTGGGATATTTCTGATAGTGGGATATTTGTTGAATGATTAATGTGGGTCGGGTTGGTTTTTTGATAAATATGTTGTAAAGTGGTTGTCTGGTGGCTTCTCTTTCATCTTGACCCATCATAAAGTAGCAGTAATTTTTGCAACTGACTTTTTTTTTGTGATTTTTTACTCAGTATATATGTCATAAAAATAAAAGTAATTTTTTTAAACTCTTTTTCTATTATTTTTCTAAAAACTTGAAAAGGTAAAAAATTATGAATATGAGTTATTATTTGATTGCAATTGTCAATATAGTGACAAATATTTTTCGTGAGTACCTATCCAACGTTGAGTGACGAAAATTTCGTAAAGTAATAACCAAAACTATCATAACCTTTAGTGAAGTAATAACCAAAGCTAACAATTTTATGGAATAGTTGTTTGTCTTTTTATTTGTCATCAATTTTATGGAAAAAAAATTATATAAAAAAGAACATCACACTAGTAAGCGTGAACTTTTTTCCAAATAGCTTTTACATTTTTAAATAATTTATAACACTTTTCACACCAGAAGTGTGAAGTTTTTTTACTTCTTCACACTAAAAAGTGTAAAGACAAATTTACTAAACAACATCACATTTTTAAGTGTGAACTTTAATTTCAACAATTAAAAGTGTGAAGTGTTTTATTATATCACACTTATAAGTGTGAACAATTTTAGCACACTCATAAGTGTGAATATATTAAGAAAAAAAGTTCACATTTTATAAAGGGTGAAGAAAAAAGTGTGAA
Source organism: Tanacetum coccineum (assembly GCA_026074375.1). NCBI lineage: Eukaryota > Viridiplantae > Streptophyta > Magnoliopsida > Asterales > Asteraceae > Tanacetum > Tanacetum coccineum. The sequence goes on from BQNB010078338.1 coordinate 7,511, forward strand.
CAAATGGCAAATTTGTTGTAGTGATAATTAGCTTACTAAAATATCACGATTTGAACCTGAGCTTATCAGCTTATGGATACAATTATTCAAGATCGAACTCGACTCAACTCAACATAGTACGAATAAAAAAATCCTTGAGCCTATAGATCATTAGCTCAAATCAAGCTTTTTAAATCTCAAACATAGCTTGCAATATACTACTTTTATAAGTTATTAAAGCTCGAACTTACATCATAAAAGTTTGTCTAAATTCTAGCTCGTTTACGACAGTAACTACTATAAGTTGTGGAAATATTTATAATATTTGAATATTTATAACAAATTTGTCTAAATCTTTATAAAGGATTTCTTCAATCTCTATTTTCCTACAAATGAACTTTTCAAAATATTTAAAGGGATAAATTTATAATAAATTATTAATCCGGTAAAGCTTGTAAGTAGAATAAAAGAAGCTTAAGTCTCGCCATATAAACCATGATAAGGATACTAAAACACAAAGGCGAAAAGCAAGCAAACAAGCATACAAAAGGAAAAAAGACATAAAAGCAACAAAGACTAAGGGGAAAAGGACAACATATAAACGCATATGCCATAAAAGGACACAATACAAAACGGGTAAAGCGGAAAAGAGATAAGGGGAGAACGAGCAAAATCTAAAAGTTTAACCCATTTTTCGTTTAGATTGCTCAGTCGTGGTGAGTATTCTATCATAAGTTTTTTTTTTTTGTTGCAGTATTCTTTCATAAGTTTAAAGATACACATCTCCACCTATAAAATAAATATGAATTAATTTGATTTATTTAGTTATTTATTAATATTATATTAGATATATATTATTGTATACTTGTAATAAAATAAATCGGTTGGGTTTAGTTTTTGGACTAAAATCAGAGCCGAACCAAAAATTTTGGTCTTGAAAAAGTAAAAACCAAACTATGTGGGTTTGATGTTTTTGGATTTTTGGTTTGGTTTGGTACCGTTTTGGTCAATTATTTCGTCTTCTTTGCTGACCCTTAATTTTAGTCAAGTCATTGACAAAAGTTGCAACCAAATTAGTTGGCACTTGTCCTTTTAAAGCTTTAGGTTGCAGTTTAGTCTTGTTTTAATTTAATGTGTGTAAGGCTTAGGAATAATACGCAAAAGCAAAGTCTGGGCCTAAAGTGTTTGGGCTGGGCTTAAAAAAGTAAGTACACATGCTATATATGCTTTACATTGCGTCATCTCTATGTTTCAACTTTGAAGTATCTTTCGACAAATTTGTCAGTGATAGTATTGCTTGAAGAACTGGTTGAGGATATTCTTCTAAGATTAGCTGTGGAAGATCTGACTCGATACAAGATCGTTTGTAAGTCATGGTATTCTTTGATATCAAGTCATCGTTTTGCTAAAGCCCATCTAAAGCAGCATACTCGCAATAGCAGCAACACGAATAACGAGCTTGGACATGTAAGGATCGCTATGCCGACATATTGGAAAGTTCCTAATGAGAAGTTGTATAAATCCAATATATGGAAGGTTGTTGGTTCTTCCAATGGCCTTGTATGCTTCTCTACTCCATACTCAGGTGCTCCAATTTTGGTAAGCAATCCTCGGACTAGAGAGCTTAGAAAACTGCCAATGCCACCACCCCTTCTTTCTGGAAAGAGCATGTCCAGGTTTTTCAGTTTTGGTTACGATTCATCAACAGATGATTACAGGCTTGTTGTGGGCGCCTCGGAAAGCATGACTAAGGAGACACTTTTTCATGTCTTATCACTGAAATCAAATACTTGGAAACTTACCGGAGTTTTCAAGTATCTGATTTTTTATGATAGGCCTGGTATCCTATTCGATGGCGCACTCCATTGGCTTGCATCTGATTATAATGCTAGTGAGAGAAAGAGAGTCATCCTTTCCTTTGATTTATTCCGGGAGGAATTTACAGCAATAATCCCCGAACCTGTTGATTCAGAATATGCACCTGTTGATTCTTATGTTGGGATTGTGGAAGACCAGCTATGCATATTTTTTCAACTCTCTAGAGACAATGATTTCCCGTGTAATAATATATGGGTAATGAGAAGTTGCAAAGGTGAACGATATTGGGAAAAATTGCCAGATAATTACGAGATGAAGTACCAGGTTGTACATCGTATGAAAAATCTTGAGTTCACTTTATCTATGAAGATTAGGGTGAGTTTCTTTTGTGATGATAATAAATGCTTATCAAGGGCCTGGTTCCATATTAAGTCTCCTCTATTTGTGCCAGGCCTTGTATCTCCGTATGCCGGGAGACCAAGCCACGCTAAGAATAACAAGACAAGTGTTAAATCATGGAGTCTTAAGGTTGGTTATGCTTATTATGTTGTTATTAGAGCAAGGGGTGCAGTGGCAAGACTACATCCCCCCACCCCAAGTGCAAGTTTTGTTTTGTTTTTAGTTGGCTTCGTGTTGAGTTTGTGTTCCAATTGTATATGGTGGGTCCTAAAAATGGAGTTTTGGGTTGACCGACTAGTGAGAGTTTTTTTTTTTTCCGAGTGATAAGGGAAGTGAAAGTGAAAAATGGTGAGGTGCCGTGACTACAAAATACTATGTGTGAGTGATAAGAGACAAAAATCGACAGAAATAAATGTAAGCAGTCGAATTCAGCGAATTGTGACGACTACAAAATTTATTTGTCAAGTGCAATATGGTGAAACCATATTACAGCTAAAATAAATCGATTATGGAAATTGGGGAGAACCACCTAACTGGACGGCCTTGTTTAATGATGCCTGACTTTGCTACTGCTATACTTTCCAAGGAGCCCCCTAATGCAGCCAAATGTTCTTCACCGATGGTTGTTATAATAGAAGCTGCAAGATCCAAGCTAGATGTTGGGTTTAATCGGTTATAAGTCGGGTTCACGTGCGTATGCAATGCATGGCATGGCTAGACTTTTATTAAACAAGTCTTTATCTTTCTAGTTAATAATTCATTGGTGGTATTAGTTTGACCGAAACTCAAGGGTTGTGTACGTTACAGGGAGAGTGCCTGGTCATTAGCTTGTACCGGTTTTGTCTTATATTGTATGTACCCACGTTTCTTTTCTGTTGCTATTTTGTAGCTTGTGTAAGGCTATTTAAAGCCACACTTTTATTGAATATACAGTGAGTTTGGTTGTGTTTTGACCAAAACGTATTTTCCAAATCTACACTAGATAGTATATTAGTTGCATCACGAGCACCACCTAATCCAGCCTTCAAACCAACAAAGTATTAGTTAAATTCATGAGTATGAAACTTTAATAAGAAATCAGCATAAAGAAGATATAAACCTCAATAACGGAAATGTCAACATTCTCTTCAGCAAATAAATTAAACGCCACAGCAGTGAGAACCTATTCGATGAGATGGATTAAATAAATAACATTTGCCAACAAACTTAATAACAAAAAGTAGTGTTTAATTTACCTCAAAATGACTAAGTTGCACCATTTCAAGTTGCACGGCCTTATCAAGAACGTCTTTTATCCTTTGGAAAAACGAATTTACTGCCTGGGTCGATGAAGTATACATGATATCATAACACAAGCATGGATGATTGGGTTGGCAAATTATCTAAAGAGAGAAAGTGAGGTTTCTAGTGAGA
>BQNB010078338.1:12225-30574 GCA_026074375.1 Tanacetum coccineum
TTTTTAGACCATTTCGGTCTCGGTCCGGTCCGGTCCTAGCCGGTCCGGTCCGGTTTTGGACCGTTGCTCACCCCTACCTCTAGCTACCAAAGTACCAGTTGTAGGTTTTTAGATTCACACAAGAGGTAAGCCAGGGTATTATGAAATATTTAGAGCTGATGGAACTTCAAAGCTATACCGTGTGTTCAGCCAATTGCTTAGTGACTTTGACAAAGAAGACTTAGTAAATTTGTAGAAGTTAGTTAAAGCTAAGCATGGAGATAACAGGCTAGAGGGTGTTATGGGGGTGATTTGAGAGTAATGTTTGAACCTGATGTAGAAAGTGAAGTATGGAGATCTCTACAAGGATACAAGGTGACCGTTTGGAAGTTATATGATTCATGTAGAGTGCACTTTGTAAGGTTTAAGCATTTACATGTCTTTATGTTGGTTGAAAAGAGATATCCCCTTACACCAATAACAATCACAAACATGCTTAACAAGAAGCTTCAAGTAGATCAGTGGAATGAGATGGTTTATCAACTACTCAAGCTCATGGTAAAGCAGCAAAATGGTCAATGAAGTGTTTGGAAGCATCCTCCTGGTGATGGTAAAGACTTTGAATGAAACTTGAAGATTCAGAAGATGAACATCAAGTTTAGGGGAGGATTGTTGGGATTAAAAGGCTTCTTGAAGTTACTACTGCTCAGGTGAATGTTACTGCTGTTAAGCAAATACTCTAAGTAGTTAAGACTGTTAGTGGAAAGTTAATACTGTCAGTACAATGTTAGTACTGTTAGTGATCTTATTGAAATATATGCTAAGTAGTTAGTGCTGCTAGTAGTAAAGTTAAGACTGCTAGTACACAGTTACTACTGTTAGTATATATTAGTACTGCTAGTACTAAAGTTACTACTGCTTATGTTTATTAGTACTGCTGGTACAAAAGTTAATGCTGCTGGATTACAACTGCTAGAAGAGTTACTACTGTCAGAAGGATAAAGACAAGTAAAGAGATAAGGATTGATTGGAGAACAAGAATACTTACGAAGATAAGTATTGAGTTATTTTTGTAAAAGATATGTATAAGTTATTTGTTTAAAAGATCATGATAACTTAGGAAAGTATTGTAAGCCTTGTAGGACTCCTTGGTGTATAAAAGGAGGTCCTAGGGTATAGAATTCAATGTATCAAAAACGAGTCATTGTCATAGCTTCAAGGTTGTAAACCCTAACACTATCAAAGAGTGTTCGTATTAATATATTGGAGCTTATTGTTTTGGTTGAATTTATGTTTGTTAAACATTCATTACCGTTATTCTTCTTAGTGGTATAAACTAGATTCCGCATAGTTTATATCATACACTCAAAGTTTTAGTCTTAGTACCTTTGGATTTATCCAAGGATACTAAACCTTACATCAAGCTAAGGAGTTTAAGATCTGTTCATTGGGATCAACAAACCATTGCCTGACTTTGAAGAATACGCGTATCCACATCAATGATACGCCGTATATAATACTTTGGTCAACGAAGAATAATCAACTGGTTTTTCCTCAATGCGCCATATCCATCAAGAAGATACGACGTATCCGTACCTACACTTCACAAATAACCACGAAGGATTGAAGACCCAATACGCCGTATCCAGGAGACATCAATGTGCCATATTCACAATATAGTAATAAAATATTCTGGAAGATATCAAACGTGGTCCTTACTCTAAGAAATACCCAATACGCCGTATCCCACATCGCTCGATACGGCGTATCGACCTGTTTCCAGACTCTATAAATAGACGACCCTAAACTCAGTTTTAGGTATGCAAGTGAATCCCTAAACCACCAAGTCGACCAAGAGACAAATAAAGGAGCATAAAAGGTTAGAAAATAGCCTCAAGATCATAGAAAAACACTTGAAATCTTCGCGCAACCGAATACGCGTTCGATTAAGGTTTCTTTATTTTAACCGTTCATATATCAAACCGTGTGTATTTTTACAATGACTATCGGCTGATACCTATTAGCCATGTTTATGAAGATCTTATGTTTGGTTTGTTTATCTTGATTACTTAATTTATCGTTGATTGTTGTTTATGTTTATCAATTTATATTCGTTTACGTGCTTAAGTATGCGACCTATCATTCAACTGGGTTTAGTCCTACATATTTAATGCGCTGCAACTTCGGTGTTGTTTGGGCGTAGGCTAAGAGTCCGGGATAGCTCTTCATATTGCAATTTATATATCTAGAATCACAGGATCACAAATATTGACCTATCTTTGCCCTTTGATTGTGAGCTTAGATGAGCCATAAGGTGACCTTGGTACCAACGAGTACGTTCTAATCAATTAGTAAGGACTCGAACAGTGGACTACTAGTATATAAAGAGCCGTTAAGTAGTAAGTGGGTAAAGTCTCCATGAGCTAGGGTTTAGTAAGAGAACCATTATTAATATCCTAAGATAAATTATAATCAACAAATGCTTGCTTTATGCGGATACGTCTAATTGTGACAGAATTATCGTGTCTAGGTCATAGGAAGAAGTACCGCCTAAGTCTAGGAATGATATGCCCTTCGAAATAAGACAATCATTGCACTAAATAAACAAACCTGCGTTTTATCGGATTATTCATGGTTGTTACGTTTTTCTTACATTAGTTCTTGACTGTTCCTCTATCGTTTGTTTATCTTCTTGTGTATGTTTATTGCTTTACTTGTCATCAAAACCTTAGGTTAGATACACAAAACTGTGCCAGTCTCTCAGGCTGAAACCCCCCTTTTGTATTAGTTTTCGGTATAACTTAGATAACTAAAATACTGATAGAATTAAGAATTAACGCTCTCGCTCTTAGTGATCGACATCCTACTTACCATAAAACTCCAACTTGATCGGGTACACTGCCCGTTAAAGTGTTGTTTTAGGGTATAGTCGGCATAACATAAATAGTAAAACTTGATACATAAATAACACCTACACAACGACACATGATTGACCCAAAAAAGAAAAGTTAACCGAATTAACCGAACAACCCGATAACCGAACCGATCTTAACACCCACCCCTAATAATACGCATTAGGGGTGTTGATCGGTTCGGTTATCGGGTTATTCGGTTTGGTTAGTTCGGGTAAAAAAAATTGGGTCAACCAAAAAATGAACCGAACCGAAAAAACCGAGAACCGAATTTGAATTTGGTTTGGTTTTGAGGATGACCCGAATAACCCGAATTACACTATTTATTTAAAAAGAAGAAATAAATACATAGATATTTAGAAAAAAATTATTTCAAAAGAAAAAAGTGTTTTTTTATATTAAAATAAAATTTTATTGATTTTTTAAAATATATAAATATATAAAAAATATGGAGTATATACTTATATAAATTCGGTTTTCGGTTCGGTTCTCGGTTCAGACTACTAAACTCATATCCAACCCGAGAACCGAATTCGTAGTTCGGTTCGGTTTTGATAAATTCGGTTCGGTTATTAGTTCGGTCTGGTTATTTTCGGTTTGGTTCGGTTTCGGTTTTCGGTTTATTATGGTCTTTTCGGTTTTTCTGCTCACCCGTACGCATAATAAAGTGTGGGCCTAAGAGTGTTTGGGCTGGGTTAAAAAAGGTAAGTACACATGGTATATATATATATGTTTTACAAGTACATATACATTGCGTTCTCTCTGTTTCAAGTACAAATTAGGGTTTGATTCGATTGGCCGATTTTTTTTTTATCGATTGGCAGTGATGGTTTTGCTTGAAGAACTGGTTGAGGATATTCTGTTAAGATTAGCTGTGGAAGATCTGACTCGATACAAGATCGTTTGTAAGTCATGGTATTCTTTGATATCAAGTCATCGTTTTGCTAAAGCCCATCTAAAGCAGCATACTTGCAATAGCAGCGACACTAATAACGAGCTTGGACATGTAAGGATCGCTATGCCGAAATATTGGAAAGTTCCTAATGAGAAGTTGTATAAATCCAATATATGGAAGGTTGTTGGTTCTTCCAATGGCCTTGTATGCTTCTCTACTTCATACTCAGATGCTCCAATTTTGGTAAGCAATCCTCGGACTAGAGAGCTTAGAAAACTGCCAATGCCACCCCTTCTTTCTGGAAAGAGCATGTCCAGGTTTTTCAGTTTTGGTTACGATTCATCAACAGATGATTACAAGCTTGTTATGGGCGCCTCGGAAAGCATGACTGAGGAGACACTTTTTCAAGTCTTATCACTCAAATCAAATACTTGGAAACTTATCGGAGTATTAAAGTATCGGATTTTTTATGATAGGCCTGGTATCCTATTCGATGGCGCACTTCATTGGCTTGCATCTGATTATAATGCTAGTGAGAGAAAGAGAGTTATCCTTTCCTTTGATTTATCCCGGGAGGAATTTACATCAATAATCCCCGAACCTGTTGATGCAGAATATTCAGCTGTTGATTCTTATGTTGGGATTGTGGAAGACCAGCTATGCATATTTTTCTGTTGTAACAGAGACAATGATCTCCCGTGTAATAATATATGGGTAATGAGAAGTTGCAAAGGTGAACTATATTGGGAAAAGTTGCCAGATAATTACGAGATGAAGTACCAGGTTGTACATCATATGAAAAATCTTGAGTTCACTTCATCTATGAAGATTAAGATGAGTTTCTTTTGTGATGATAATAAATGCTTGTCAAGGGCCTGGTTCCATATTAAGTCTCCTTTATTTGTGCCAAGCCTTGTATCTCCGTATGCCGGGAGACCAAGCCACGCTAAGAATAACAAGACAAGTGTTAAATCATGGAGTCTCAAGGTTAGTTATGCTTATTATGTTGTTATTAGAGCAAGGGGTACAGTGGCAAGACTACATCCCCCCACCCCAAGTGCAAGTTTTGTTTTGTTTTTAATTGGCTTCGTGTTGAGTTTGTGTTCCAATTGTATATGGTGGGTCTCAAAAATGGAGTTCGTGTTGAGTTTATTTTGTGTTTCAAATTTTTTTATTTTTTTGTGAGTGATAAGGGAAGTGAAAGTGGAAAATGGTGAGGTGCCGTGACTGTTAGCTGTCAATTAGTTGTTAATTAGTTGCCAATTAGTTGTCAATTAAGTTGTCCTTATCTTGTGTATGAGGTGTATCCCAATCTCATCCTAATCCTAGAGTCTCAAGGTTAGTTATGCTTATTATGTTGTTATTAGAGCAAGGGGTACAGTGGCAAGACTACATCCAGTTTTGTTTTGTTTTGAATTGGATTTAGTGTTCAGTTTGTGTTTTAATTGGGTATGGTGGTTCCCAAAAGTGGGGCTAAGGATAATAAGACAAGTGTTAAATCATGGAGTCTCAAGGTTAGTTATGCTTATTATGTTGTTATTAGAGCAAGGGGTACAGTGGCAAGACTACATCCAGTTTTGTTTGAATTGGTTTTTTTGTTCAGTTTGTGTTTTAATTGGGTATGGTAGTTCCCAAAAGTAGGGCTAAGAATAACAAGACAAGTCTTAAATCATGGAGTCTCAAGGTTAGTTATGCTTATTATGTTCTTATTAGAGCAAGGGGTACAGTGGCTTTGTTTTGTTTTGAATTGAATTGGTTTTTGTGTTCAGTTTGTGTTTTAATTGGGTAGGGTGTTTCCCAAAAGTGGACTTTGGGTTCGGTGACTAGTGAGGTTTTTTTTTTTGTGTGTGAGTGATAGGGGAAGTGAAAGTGGAAAATGGTGAGGTGCCACGCTTCGGTGACTACACCCATCGCTCTTAAGATATTAATAATTATATTTTGGGGTGGTCCCTAAGTGGGTTTACGTGAACTACATGGCTTTTTGCGGATTAGTGTAAATGTGTAATTTTTTTTTTGTCAAAATTCCAATCTCTCCAAAATGAGCGTGGTCTCAAATTTTTGTGTTACATGTCTTGTTTACTTGGTTCATTATGTTTTCATAAATATAATATTTGAGAGCGTGGGTCCGCAACTTGTTATAATTTATATTTCGCCATATTCTTTTAAATTTACTATATTTGTTCTGATTACACTTGTTTTATATCCCTAACAATTGCTTTCTTTTTGTCCTCTTGTTTTGGAACAAAACCGAATTACTGTATTTTGTTTTCTGATTGGTTTCCCTTACGTACACACGGAAGTGTCTTGCAAATTTAGCCACCTTAAGTTTTACTCGGTCAATGTTCGCTACAGAAGAGTCTTAGGGGCTGTTTGATAGGCTCTTAATGAAAAGTGATCCAGAAGCACCTTAATTGTTTGATAACATAAAAGTAGCCATGGGGTGGGGTACAAAATCATTCAGCGTCCCCGCGCCTTAGATAGAGAGTCTTAGCTTGCCCTGTAGTGTTTTTAGGCGTATCTTAATGGCTCTCCGTGTATATGTTTGCCTTTGCTCTTAGATATAGAGCCCTTAGCAATTTTTCGATCTTTGTTGTCCTCTTAGGCCTTAGATTCTATTTTATATATTTTTTTTCATAGGCCCTTTCTCTCTAGTAGCATTTGTGCCCTTATGCATGTCTCTCTTCCCCCTATTTTTGCTCCTTATATATTATGCTTTGCCCCATGCGTTGTATGCTTATGTGCCTATGTATTTTCAAGTCTTTTGAATATATCTTTCGTTCGCTTTGTATGCTATGTGTTATATATTCTCTTGCTTCTATGCATATTTCTTTCACAGTTTTGCTTTTCTTGCATTTGTACACAGGCACACATCCTCATATATTTTGATCTCATTCACTTGCCGGAGGTCTTCTTGGAAGAAGTCTCCCTACTCTCGGGTTTACCTTAGCGTAGGGGTATGATCTGTTTACACTCCACCTCCTTCATACCTTTCTTAGATGGGATTGGGTATTGTTGTTGTTGTATTGTGTCTTTTCTAAACATTCACTGCTATATTCTCTTGCTTCTATGCATATTTCTTTCACAGTTTTGCTTTTCTTGCATTTGTACACAGGCACACATCCTCATATATTTTGATCTCATTCACTTGCCGGAGGTCTTCTTGGAAGAAGTCTCCCTACTCTCGGGTTTACCTTAGCGTAGGGGTATAATCTGTTTACACTCCACCTCCTTCATACCTTTCTTAGATGGGATTGGGTATTGTTGTTGTTGTATTGTGTCTTTTCTAAACATTACTCTATATACTATAATAGGGTTAAAACGCTGCCGTTTTTGGCAGCGTTGCTACAGTACCCAGTGTTGCTACAGTACCCGGCCCAATGGGCCGGCCCATTTGGCAATTTTTTTTTTTTTTTTTTTTTTTTTTTTTACTCTCGGGTTTCCTTTTAGGTAGGGTATAATCTGTTTACACTCCACCTCCTTCATACCTTTCTTAGATGGGATTGGGTATTGTTGTTGTTGTATTGTGTCTTTTCTAAACATTCACTGCTATATTCTCTTGCTTCTATGCATATTTCTTTCACAGTTTTGCTTTTCTTGCATTTGTACACAGGCACACATCCTCATATATTTTGATCTCATTCACTTGCCGGAGGTCTTCTTGGAAGAAGTCTCCCTACTCTCGGGTTTACCTTAGCGTAGGGGTATAATCTGTTTACACTCCACCTCCTTCATACCTTTCTTAGATGGGATTGGGTATTGTTGTTGTTGTATTGTGTCTTTTCTAAACATTCACTGCTATAACTAAAACTGTTAGGATGCATTTATTTTTCTCATGAAAGTGCGAGTAGTCATGTTGTCATCACCGTGTGGATTATTAGTTTGCGATACAAAAGACCAATAAATAAAACTAATTAAAACCATTTTTAATGGTGTTTGAAAGTATTCAGCATATATTATTTTGTGGAAACTTATAATACTTTTTATAATAAATAGTACATTCAAATAATCATATTTTGTTATATGCAACACTAAGTTTTTAGAGTGATAGCCACAAACCCTTTTGCCACTAGACCACCCTTGAGTGGTTTGTGGCTTTGTGCAACACTAAGTTAAATTGGTAATTTTCTGTCATTCAGAGTGCGTCATATGAGAGCACTTGCCAAATGATAATTTTCTGTTAAAATTCAGAACGTTACTCGTTCAGAGTCTTTGATTTGTTCAGGGTTGGAATCATTTAGTGCTAAATCATTTTATTTTGTCACACAGCCCCTTATTTTACCCTTGATAAAGACCGAAGCTAACTCAAAACATTACACATAGGAAAATAATGTATCTTCCTACTTGATATGCCTACATATCCTCCTTCTTGTATGATAGGGTTTGAGAATCGCAACGGGGCACCCCGAATGGGGCGGGAATGGCGGTCATCCCCATCTCCAAACCCGGTTACCAAAGCTCTTCCCAAACCCTTATTGGGGTGCCCCGTTGCGATTCTCTCCCATACCCGCCCCATTACCCATCAGGGATCTTATTGAGGTGTCCTTTTTCGGCGCGATGTCACACTAAACCCACACCATTCCACGTTTATTATTACTTTTACACCATTAGCATTATGATTTCGTGCAATAAATTGAAGAATTGAGAACCTATTATTAATCAACTAAGCAGAAAAAATAAGCAATCCCAAATACGGTCTCAAGGTCTTTTGAGTTTTGATGTATTGGCTAGTTTGTAGAAGTAGGAGTTGAAGAACATAAACTTTCTAATAAGCATGGTCTATTAAGAGAAACCGAATTTTAGTTGAGCCTAATATTTGTATATATTTTGCCAGCGTATTGGAGAAGAGGGCCAACAGCTGCAAGGCAGCATAAGGAGGTGTATTATCAAGGCTTCCGAAAAGGTAAAAATACGTTTTTATGTTGTCTTATACTATTCTACAAGTTGTACGCAGTTGAAATTGGTTATCCGTTGTAATTTCATATACAATTGCAGAGATTAAGAGAGATCGAGGCAGTTTATAGGCGGGAAGTTGGAGAGACTGAGAATTTTTATTTTCATGAAGAAGGTGACTCAATTTCTTTTTATTCTACAAGCTTAACCTGGTTTAGAGTTGTTTTTATTTTATAAATCTAACCTTTTCAACTTTTTGGAAAATTAATGTGCAGGAAATAGAGAGATTAAAGAAATCGTTACCAAAATAGAGGGTGACACTCTTTGTGTAGAGGGTGTGAAGAATAATGAGAGAGAGAAATAAGAACAAGTCAAATAATTAATGTCCGAATACGCAGATTGTCTTGTGTTTGATAATATGAACAATGTGTTATTGTTGACTCAGTGTTTGGGCTGATGAGTTTGTGAGATCTCCCTAGTCAATTGTATCGTTTGCCTATTTTCAACTTTTGGAGACTGCTATTCTTTTTATATATGTTATTTTGGGCGAGTTCGTCTTGTTTATCATAAAATATGAAACCCAGATCGACCCATTTTGGTTTATTCTTTCTAAGTTTGACCAATAAAATTGATGTTGCATGACACATGACTTAGGCCCATGTAACGGGGTAATTATCTAAAAAGGAATAGTTGTTGTGAACCATGTTCCAGGTTTGATTCTCCTGTAAGTTACTTGTGTACCAATGTTTTTCAACCGCAGATGATAGGATTATGATCCAACTTCATTACTTTGTGTTTTTACTAGTTATAACTCCCGTGCACACACGGGATTTGGACATAAGTCAAATGAACTTTAATAACTCTACGCTCTATCAATTATCAATACCAAAACCCAATAATTACCAAACTAACTTTTAGACGAAGCATTGTTGAAACCACTTTGTAAGTCACAATCATCCAAACTCACAACTGATGAACTTTGTTACCATTAACAAGCCCGACACAATTCTGGGTAGCTTGGCAACACAGGATCATTGTAAAAGCTCTTGTTGATTACAGTAACATATATAATAACATAGCAACTAACACAAACGTGGTAACCATGTTGGATGTCATGCCAAGTCCCAACTTGGTTTGCTCTTGTTTCTGAAAGCGAACCATCAACATTACTTGAGCCAATACCAGCTCTATTACTGGTGCACCGGTATGGCCCACAGTTGCTGCATTTGCATTCCTGTTTCCTGAAGCTAAAGGGCATATTCCAAGTTCCACAATACATCACCCCATGTCTGTCAATCAACACCATAATCCGCCAAACATTTCTGAGCAGTGTCTCCATACTTTTTCAAAATCTTCTTTTAAGAGCATCTAGTTCCAGAAGTCTATACAAAAGTGGAACTTTTAAATTCACCTGCAATCATGGTTTGAGTACCAGGACAATTCGTCCAGCTCCATGACAAAAGTTTGCAATGAATAGTTTTCTGGTTGCACCTTCAACTGTAACTTCATGCTAAACTGTCAAAAGAAAGGAAAGTCGTTGGCACAAGTTTGAATTTCAGATAATTTGATGGTGATGGAAGTAGTGATAGTTACATATATGAGATCAAGATGACTTCTTATCAGAGTTGGCACGACTGGCGGTTTGGGTCATAGGTCGAAACAAACCATTATGGGCAGTGGCGGAACCAGAAAATAGGATTGTGGGGGGCAAATTTTTTTTGACAATAGCAATAAAATACGGCGAAAAAAACTAGGATAAAAACTATGATCGAAATGAAAAGTCAAGTATTGTTACTTAGAAATGAAGAATTTATAAGGTTTTAGAGCGTTAAATGTTGGACTTTAGTGTGCGAGTGGGGGGCAATTTGAGTTTTAAGTGGGGGGCAATTTAAAAAAACGTTCAAAACCAAAAGAAAAATACACTATAATCTCGTCTTTTTCGTCTAGCCATGGAGGGCACCGCCCCCCCACACTCAAACTATGGATCCGCCCCTGATTATGGGTTCGGTTCACCTGTAAGTACATTATTTTCAAAATTCATTAATTATTTACATATAAAGTTGCATTAATTCTGATAGAAAACAATATTATTACAACAATGATCTAAATCTTTTAATGAAATTAAAAGGTAGACTTTGAGCGACTTTAAACCGATTTAAACATTCCTCTGTTAGCTAACTTATTTTTCTTGGCTCGTGAATCTGTTTGTGTCTTTAAGATAAAACCGAACCCAAATTGACCAATCTTAAGTAAAAACGTCAAATTGCCACATCCACTCACCATTAACATGAACTTATGAATAAACATCCACGAGGTTTTAACACCCGCGCTCCGCGGCGGGGTGTTTGCACATTTCATTTTTGGGCTATGTGTGTTCATTGGATTTTAGCCGAGGTAGGAAAGTAGAATGGGTTGCTATTGTAGTGCTGCACAGATTTGGATTGCCAGATTATAAAGTCAATACATTTTATCTAAGTTATAACAAACACCATAAACTTGTCAGTCTCATTGTTCTCACAGGTTAGTGATCAAAGCAAGCCAAGCTAATTACAACTTTTTCAATAAGACTTCCCCCCACCACTAACCAAGCTCCTTACACTACCAGATCATCTCGTGTGCTCAATATAGCTCTCGAGTCGCCAACGTTACCAAGTATAAGGGCCCTACAACAAACAACATAACCATTCAAGAAGTCACACTCTTAAGATTTAATAAAAAATGCATCAATTCACCTACTGTTGTTGTCCCGCGCGCCACAAAAGCAGTCAATATTCGCATACATTCTAAGTTCCATGTGCATGACTTTGAAAGACTCAGAGACTCCAAACACACTTATATCGTTTTGAAAGGGGGGCATCATGAAAACATTTGGCGATTCGACTATAAGTTAGACTATTAAATAATACTTCTATTATGAATAAGGCATACATATAACACGACGTCAGAGAGCGCGCAACTTTTTAACAACAATAGTATGAAAAATAAATGTAAAAACAAATTTGTAAGTTGTGCCTCATTAATCCTAATGTAAAAACAAACTTCTATGCTGTAATGAAACATACTACTGTATTACAGATCCGATCCGCAAGTATTATTCTTTCAAAAATTAGTGTGCTATGTGCTAGTTATGCTTGACTATCTAATAAGCCATCCGAAACAACCCTTTAAGCACCATTCGTCCGAATTTATGGCTCTGTTTGGTTATTCGGTGGTTCAGCCGATTAATTCCGTTAAACCGGAACCTGGCCGTTTGAACACCTCTAAATAATTACCTTTGAGTTTAGCACATGTTTGCAAGCTAAAAAGAATAGGACTCACATAGAAAGCAAGTACGACGCCCGAAGTAAAACCGATTGGAAGCTTTATTGCGGCACAAAAAAGATCGATGGACTCTAATAATATTTAAAGTTGGGCCTATCCTTGATATAACTATACAGAATTTTGGTGCCCCTATAAAAACTGGCGCTGTGCATTGGCCCATGTTGCACACCCCATTGAGTCATCCTATTCAACATGGAATTGTCACAAACTGGAACAGATGGAGAAGAGATGGGAACATACTTTTCATAAAGAGCTTAGTGTCAAACCAGAAGAACGCCATGTGCTTTTTACCGAGGCAGCGCTAAATCCTAAAATAAACAGAGCTGTCTATCCAAGCGATGTTTAAGACTTTCAATCTTCCAGCGACATACACCTGCTTCCTTGCTGCAATGGAAGTTACAGTGATATTGCCCTTCATCCTCTCCATAGTACTTGCCTATCAGTTTCACTGTTGATACTTGTTGGATGATACAGAAGTGGAGCTTTTTTTCTGTATTTTGATTTGTACGGAATACGACAGTAGTCATCATATAAGTTACATGTTTCAGGTATGATCTTACTCGGCTAATGATTGGCAGTGAAGGCACATTAGGAGTAATAATAGAAGTTACACTGCGCCTACAAAATTCCATAACATTCAATCGTAACATCCTTTTTATATAATCATTATAAAACTTTGTATTCACTCAAGTGCGAATCATGCAATTGACTCAATTTCTTTGCAGGTTGCAACGTGCAATTTCTCAACCGTTAAAGATGCAGCCGGTGTTGCGACACCAGCTATGTTTTCTGGCATACATGTATGCTTTTTTGTTCAGCCAAAGTTTATAAAAAGGATTTGAAACTTATATAAAGCTTATTATAACATAATAAGCTTATATCAGCCGAAAATTTCAAAATAAGCCTGAAAAAATGGACTTATGCAACATTAACCGAAAACAAACTTCTCATAAGCCCATAGATAAGCTTAAACAAACACCCTGCAATACTACTTACAAGTCAACAAAACATGATTAAAAACTAACTAAAACTAGATCAGTAGATTATAAGCCCTTTTGTGGCTAAGGCCGGGGTGTTTGAATTAGCTTATTGTTCGGGCTTTACAACTTATTTTGGTTATAAAACACAAGAAGCCCAAAAATAGAGCTAAGGGAAATGCTACATCCACAAAGCTTTTACAAACAAACTTTCACAAAATGTCTTTTAACCAATAAAAATTATCCAAATTACTTCTCTCTCATCCTTTTGAATTCAAATCTTCCTATCCATGTATGCCACATCATTTTGTGGAAAATCCTTTGTAATGCGTTTAAATGTAGTTGATGTTACTTGCATATTTGCATTTGCTATACTCTATGAGTGATAACTTATAAGGTCAGGGCTAGATAACTTTTGTTACAGATGATAGCTTTTTTTTTTTATATAGATAGCTTACGTTTTCTTATATATATGTGAAGGGTTATGATATATGTACCCCCTGAAAATTGCAGGGTTTCCAGTGCGAACCTTTCTGAACTTTAAAGTTCGCTGGAGGTGTTGGGCTACAGATGACTTTTGTGACCAAAACAAATCCGGAACGTTTGGGGATCGGGTCCCCATCGGGTACGGGTTTTATTGCCATCCCTAGTTGTGTAATCATGAGAACCCTTTCGTGAACAGTGTCATATGTGTCTCTTATTTGTTGAACTTTTTTCCACATTACGTACGTGCGTGTGTCTCTTGCTTTTGACGTAATATGTTAAATTTCAAATTACAGGGAAAGAACCAATTCATGCACAATCTCAATATTATCCATGCGGGCGATGATATCTGTAGAAACTAATGAACCGAAATTGACTAAATTGTATTACTTGATGAATGAAAAGTCTGTGCAAACAATGTATAAATACACAAAATAAATAAATGATGCCCTAATGCTAGACGGGCTAATGGGCCGACACAAGCGGGCCGGCTTTATTAACTAACAAGAAAAAATTACATGTTTCGTCCCTATGGTTTATACCAAATATCAAGTTTCGTCCCTATTTCATTTTAAATACACTAGGCGTCCCTAATTTTGAAACTTGTAACGCTGGCCATCCCTATTTTAGATGGTCGTTAACTTTTTTCGTTAAGTCTAATAATTGGAGGGGTATTTGCGTCTTTTTCATTCATTCACTCATCCCACCAATAAATTTCACAACCCTACCTACCCGTTTTTACTTTTCATTTCTCATGCTTCTCCAACTCACCGAACCATTTCTCCAACCCACTCAACCATTTCTCCACCCACCACACCACCTTTGGCCATCACCCACCATCTCCAGCGCACTGCCAACCGCCACCACCATCTCCAGCCCACTCCTCAACCTCTACAACAGCTCTCAATGCCTCCCTCCCCCTCACCACCATCAGATCCACCGCCATCGCAAGGCCCTCACCTACCAGAAAACACCACACCATTAACATCCATTATAACCATCGATTGCCCTCACCTGCGCCGCTACCTCTACCATCACCCAGTACCCACCAAACATTCACCGCCATCTCTGCCATTTTCTCCGGCGCCAAATCGACCCATATCTGCCAGATATCACCTTTGTTATATTTATTTATTTGATTTTTTAGTTTCTTTTTTTCATATCCAGGGTTTAACAGAGGAGGATGTATATGATTTGAAAGATTCATCATTTTTTTCTTTTTTACTTAAACTTTCGTCATATTTTTTGTAACAATTTACAGTTTGTCGTTGTTGTTGGTAACTTTTGGTAGTGTGATGATTGATTTGAATCTGGGTATTTTGTATGGTTGATAAGATGTATGATGGTTGATTTGTTTTGTTTAGTGTAAGTAGTGGGTTTGTTGTACTTGAAATGATTGTGGTGGGATTTGAGTGGTGGTTGATGTTGTAAGAATGATGAAGATGAAATGATTTGTGTGATGGTTGATTTGTGTGTGACTGATTTAGATATGAGTTTTAGATATGGGTATGTGTTCTTATGGAGGATGGACTGGGGTGTGGCCTGCATCTCAACGTCGATAAAACCGAAGTTTTTTGGCCAAAGGAACACCCTCGAACCAGGCCTTCCACCTAATATTGCTCGGCCCTCTCATGGTGTTAAATTACTTGGTGGGCTCGCTAGTGTGGATTTTGATTTTTGTAATAAGATTGTGATGAAGAGAGTTGCCAAAACCATTGGGCTTATGGATGCTATTGCTAAGATTAATGATCCTCAATGCGATTTGTTGCTTCTTCGTTCTTGTACGGGTATTTTCAGGCTATACTTTATTATGCGCACATGCCCTCCGCGTGTCTTTGAGTCTGCTCAACGTTCTTTTGACGTGGCTCTTCGTTCTTCTCTAGAGCGTATTGTCACTGCTTCTGAACCAGGATTTGGCGACTGGCAATGGAGGCTTGCCACCTTACCTTTTGCATTTGGGGGGCTTGGTGTCTATTCTGCGGGTGATGTTTTGAATTATGCATTTCTTGCTTCTCGATTGCAGTCTGCTAGCTTGCAGACTAAACTGCTTCGGCATACTGGTATTGTTTCTCCCGGGCCTATTTTCGATGATACCTTATCTGTGTTTAATACAACTATGGAGACTGACTTTTTGAGTAATCCAAGTGAGATCGCTGCCCCCAAAACTCATGAAAAAAATAGCAGATATATATTTCACACGAGTTACTAAAAATGCAGAGTCCCCATTTTCTTTATCTCCTCGACTGATGACCTTGTGGACTTCTCAAAGGGAGGATCATACATCTGATTGGCTTAGGACGGTCCCTATTTCCGGGTTGAGACAAACTATGAATGGTAAGACTTATCGTTGTGTTTTGTGTTATCGGTTAGGTATCCCCTTATTTTCTGTTTCGAAGCCTTGTTCAGCTTGTTCAAGGGTTTTTTCTGGGGATATTTATGAAGACCATGATGTATCGTGTGCTGGGATTATTGGTATTAAACATCGCCATAACGTTGTGCGCGATACCCTTGTCGACATATGTTATCATTCTGGGATTTCAGCTGGTAAGGAAGTTGATATCGGGTTGGATGGGGGGCGTGACAAACCATTACGTCCAGCAGATATGTTACTTTACTCGTGGGATGGAGGACTTGACGTGTGTGTGGATCTGACTGGATCCTCACCTTTGACGCAAACCGGGATGGTTGATTTCGTACCGGGTCAAGCCGTGATTGATGCTGCACAGCGTAAACGCGGTAAGTATATGTCTAAGTGTGCGGCTATTGGATATGGGTTTCTTCCCTTTTCTTTCTCTTCTTTGGGGGAATTAGAGGCAGACGCGGTTACATTGCTGAAGCGGATCCGGAAGTTCTCCATGACTCAGGACATTGGGGCACGTGCTGCTGCTCATATATTTAATAGGATCGGTTTCGCTATTGCTAAAGGAGTGGGGGCCCAGATAGTATCTCGGCTCCCCTCTAATTTGTTGTAAATCTCTTAAATTTCTAATAAAGTAATTTATAATAAATAAATAAAAAATAATAATAATAATTGGTCAAGGGACTAAACCCGATACGGGTGAAAACCTTGGGGACAGGATCCGGGAAAAAAAAAATTTAGGGACTTTTTTCGTTAAACCCGACAGACCACATGGACCATTTATGCAATTAACTCTAATAATAATAATAATAATTCAATTTTTATTAATATAACAATAATTATTATTATTAAATTATATATAAAAAAATTAATAATAATAAAGGTGATGACAGGAGCAAAAAGACGCAAACACCCCTCCACTCATGAGACTTAATAAAAAAAATTAACGACCGTCCAAAATAGGGACGGCCAGCGTTACAAGTTTCAAAATTAAGGACACCTAGTGTATTTAAAATGAAATAGGGACGAAACTTGATTTTGGTATAAACCATAGGGACGAAACGTGTAATTTTTTCAACTAACAATATCAACAACTAACAAACGTCCCGCAGGGAAGCGCGGGTTTACCAACTCGTTTTTACACAATATTCCCATGTGTTTGCTTTCAAATTATAATTGCCTCGTCATACCTATATGTACCATTCCATAACAATATGCCACTTACAGAATAAGCTCCCGTGAATGTCGAATTTCAGTGAACCACCATCGATGCTTACCCTTTGCTATCAGTCTTTAGAAATATGTGAATGGCCTGGTGCATATAGAGACTTGTTTTTAATTTAGGGTCCGTTTGGTATGGGTTATTTGGTTTTGGGGAATGGTTTTAAAGAAAAAATAATTGTTTGGTGTTAGTTATTGGGTTAGAAAACAGTGACTCATACCCCTATGAAAGGGTTTTTACGAAAGTCATCAACACCCCCTCCTTTTCTGACATATCCCTTTTATTAGTTGACTTTTGTTGTGTCGTATAAGCATCTTAGCCATATATTTCCTTTTTTTTACTTTTACAGAGTTAAAAAGTTTATCTTAATTTTATTTTTATACATATAATATTTATTTTATTTTTATATATTTAAAATATAAAATTATTTTCTCTCTCCTACATTAAACTCAAATCCAAATCTTAAACCATATTCAAATCTAAATCTAAATCTTAATCCTAAACCCATCTATGAACCAAACGGCCCTTAGACCCATTTGATAACAGTTTAAATTAAAGAACACGTCTTCATTATTTCCCCTAGCATGTTACTATTTTAAACGACTTGATTTAAGATTTCATGTGTTTATTATCATCATGTAATTTCTGCTATTATTTCGATCAGAAAAGAGATGTGTACTAGCAAGATTTTCTCTTTGGTTATGTAATTTACATTATAGTTGTTTAAAAATTTGTTTGCTATTGTGAATTGTACCTTTTTGTATGTAATGTAACTATAGAACAAACATAGAAATGCCTACAAACTGGTACTGTAATATTTTATGTCAAAAGTTCATGACATGCACTACTATATACTTCACGGGTGCCCCTATTAGTACCCCCTGGCCCACTGCATAGTGTCAAAAAGTACAAAAGATTTCTTTTGTACCCCCTTTTTACAGTGCAACGCAGTTTTTTATCAGTTTCTGTTCCGTAATTTTTGACAGTTTCATACTTTTGACCTGTTAAACTTTATATTTTTCGTTCCGTTTTTTCCGTGTCACAGTTTTATAACATATACAAAATTATAAAAATACAAAAAAAATAAAATACGAAAAAAAAACCGGAAAAAACCGGGGGGTACAAATGGTGTTTTCAGGGGGGGTACATATATCATAACCCAAACAAAAAAACTTCAGTGCCGATGTTGTGAGTTTTTAAGGTACCTACCTTGGTTTGAAGTTGGGAAATGAACCACCTTGCGTGGGTGAGAATGTGTATTTGCTTGTGATCATCAGTGATTACTTTAGTGCTGGGAAAAAGGCACCATGC